>JAEANM010006504.1:0-18543 GCA_017656035.1 Myanophis thanlyinensis | reverse complement strand
CCTGCCTGCCTGCCTGCTTGCTTGCTTGTATGGTCAGTCTAATCTTTAGACTGGATTTGGGTTGCTAATCTACCTATGAAGTCCTTCCCAAGGAATCTGGGATAAGCAGATAAATAATAATACCAACATACATGCTGACAGCAGCAAGGACATATTTAGCACAAACTTGGAAGAACAAAACTGGAAAGTATTCAACAATGCCAAAATTAACTGTATACATTTATTTGGCTGTGGACTTCTACCAAATTTAAGCAGGAATGTATTTCCTATATACTTCAAGCACAAAGCAATGTAAATGTAGATATTTGGAATATGGTTTCTTGAAAAAATGTTTAGGAAATCAAAATCTTCTTTCGGCTGTTTCTGTTAAGGGTTGCCACAGCAAATCATTTATTTCTACCTAAATTTCTTTTGAATTTTATTATGAAATCAAAAAAATAGATGAAATTACTTAAACAGATGTAAGCTATTTCCTAGAATTTCCACTCCACTCCCCCAAACACATTATTTTTTAAATGGAAGTGTGAAGAGTATATGCAGGCAACCACTTGATCTGATCACCTGTGTTTAGAACCTTTTCTTGTTGATGGAGAAGGTCTGCAGTGAGATTTGTTACAAGATAGGAAATATAAAAACAGATAAATAAGAGCAGTTCTTATGTTAATACTCAGAAGAAGTTTCAGAAGTTAGTTTGATTTGTTCACTAAAATGTTTCAGACAGAACAATGGAATTCGCACCAAACTATGGTGATCTAAAAAGCATAGACATGCTCAGTAACATCATGTAAATGCCATCCCTGTAACACAGCTTCCCAACATCTAACACAAGTACTTAATTTGTGGCAGTTTCTTGATGATAAAATTTCTCTGTGCTTTATTCAAGTGCTTTCCACAGCTCTGCTTCCCATTTAGATGCAAAGGGCTTCCATTGACAATCAAAACCTTATTTCATTCCTAAGAGATTTTCTGAAATACCTTATTGTTAGCTGCCTTTAATAGCAGCTGACTTTTAATTTATGGCTTCTGTGGCACTGTATTTATTATTATATTCTATTTTTGGCTATGCTATTGAAAAGCCCTCTGGGTTTTAAACAAAACAAAATGAAACATCAGATGTAGCTGCTTAAGTATCCCACAGCTAATAGCAATAGCACTTAGACTTATATACTGCTTCATAGTGCTTTACAGCCCTCTCTATACAGATTTAGCATATTTCCTCTAACAAACTGGGTCCTCATTTGACTGACCTTGGAAGGATGGAAGGTTGAATCAACCTTGAGCTGTTCAGAATCAAACTCCTGGAATGAGCCTGCAGTATTGCATTCTAACCACTACACTACCATGGGGTATTTAATGTATTAAACACGGTGCTAACATTTTTGGTACATATAGTATTTAGCTTACGACCATTAGTCCTGTGACTGTTTGAAATTATGAGGTGCTGAATGAATGGGCTTATGATTTATGCTTGAAGCTATAACTGCTGCAGCAACCTTGCAGTCATGAGATCACAATTTGGGTGCTTGGTAATCTGCCTGTCCTTATGACTGAACATAGGGATGCCGCAAGGACCCCCACCCATCTATCTTCCCCCATTCCACCCTGCCAAATCCCTTGGATCTACTTTTCACTTGGCTGGATCTCTACAGGCTTTGGGCCTGCTTTTTTTGTTTCCTGTTTGGTCCCAGACTCTTAGCTTTCTTCACCACCCAATCACACCTTGCTCTACTTATCTTTTTCAAAGTTCACCTTTCAAAAGAGAATCAACCAATGCATTGTGTGGCCTTCTTATATGGAAGTCACCTCATACAACATTACAGAATCAGACACCATTTTGGAAATAGCCAAAATTCTAGCAATCTGAGAGCAGTGCAAGGAATGCCTTGGGAGAGGGGAAATCTCTCGGAAATCCAGAACAGGCAATATGTGAGGAGGTGCTACAACATGAGCCAGACTGGGCCAGAGGCTTTCAGAGCCTCCCTCCCTCAGATAGCCCATGCTCTGCTTAATGCCCTTCACAGTCATCTAATGACTGAAATGGGAAGAGCCAGGATTGTGGTTGCTAAGTGAGGTGATCACATGGCATATCACTTAATAACTGCCACAATTTACAACCAGAATTAAAAGCTCAATTGTGGCAATATCAAGGATTACCTTGCATCATACTAGAATTGTGTGTCTTATTAAGACTTTGATGGTGATCAATAATAATTTTAGGTACTTAGACTTACAGACTGATAAAAAGTTTTAACTATTAACTTTAAATACCTACATTTATTTTGAAAAGATAAGCTTGTAACCTATTGAATAGTGTCTTATGATGCAATATATGTGGAATTATATTTTGCTTCATGTTCTATCATGTGATATATAGTTTAGTAGTAGTAGTAGTAATAAAATAAAATAAAATGTAGACATACATCATAGCAAAAGAGAATTGCTGAAAGACTTCCTTAAAAGCTTTGCAACAATCCTATAATAATTATTGATAGAGATATATAGACAGAAAGATATTAGATATTTGGTTTTATATAGGATGTAGAATAAGATGTTAGAAAATTTGTTTACAATTCACCATCAGGTGAACTGACTCGGTTCCCATGAAAAAATAATACAGTATTTTACACAGTTTACTATTATGTGTAAATTTTAAAAAAATCCTAGTCAGAACATGAAATCTTTAGATATGACTTTTTTAATTACATTATTGGCAGATGCCTACATATACTTGGGTTTGTTGAGGACATTGTAAGATCTATTTTCAAAGTATCGTTCATTAGCTGTTCAACTTGACTTGACATTAATGGCAATCATACTGGTCTATCATGATGTCTTATTCTTCATTTTGTTATATTCTTGGTGAAAGTCATACAGTATATACAAAATATTCACTGAGATGCCTTTGTTTTAAAAGCTCTCTCAGCTTTAAAGGATAAAGAACTCAGATTTGTTCACAGGAAAAAAAATCCACTAGTTATTCCAACCAAACACCATTCCAAATCTCCCTTCCTCGATTTGAGGCATAGCAAAGTTCAGTAATGAATTTTTCAAAAGCTTATTTTCTTAAGATTTGGCAACAGTAGCTTTCTTCATTCTCTAAGGCTTGGAAAGCTGGAAAGGGTATTTTTCTGTCAGTTTCATGAGCTGGGAGAAACTGCTATATGTGAGGGTATTATGCTATACATCTGTTCAAATCTGGCATAATAGAAATAGCAACACTTCTCAGGATGTAATGTTAGGGTCTATCCCTTTAAAGCCGTGCCAAATATTGGGATGGACGTTCAGGAGCAGAAAGCAGAATATCCAAAGGGAAGCATGTATGCTTTCTGTTTATTTATAAAGTCAAAAAGATTTTTCTGTTGTCTTATCCAGCTTTAAAAGACAGATTGCACTCCTGGCAGCAGCTTCATTGTAACATGGTTTAGTAGGATTCCAGCAATATTGGAGAATGGTTACTATCTGATGTCAGCACCATTGTCGATATTTTGATACCAGAATATCAAAACACAGAAAACTCAGGTTGCTATCAAATGAGCACTCTGGCTCCTTAAAGCTGAAGGGGAAAAGAGCAACTTATTAGATATTGCAGCACTCCTAAAATAAAGACACATCTTTCCCCAGAATGTCACTAACATTTGATAGTTTGATCGATGATGAAGGGGTAACCTACATTCCATCCTAAGTCCTAGTTATACATATTCTTATTCCTCTCACCAGGAGAATACAAATTAAAAATACTATAGAATGGGAAGAAAATCTTAGTTAATTAGGTTTAGATACAGCACAACTCCCCAATTAATTTAGGTAGGCCAATCAATATAGCAGGTAAGTTTACTAAATATATATTTTATTATATTTTATATACATTATTGAATAATATATTACTCAAATCTATTAATAATGCACAAAGTGGTCTTATTTAGACTTTGGTTACTTTCTACAAAAATTCAAAAATGGTCTGTAAATATTGGCATTTGGAAAACACATTAGTTCCTAGTAGAAATAGAAACTCATGAGAAAAAAAATAGAGATCATTTTATTAAAGTAATACTACCAGTAGTATGCAGTGACAGCACCTGTATAACCTTATATGGACATGGGAACCAACTTGAATCAGCCTAGATGATATTTGGATTATATTCCAGGGACTATAAAACCTTCAAATTACACTGAAATGTAAACAAAATAATCATCTTGGAAATAAAGAAATGGGAAATTACTTTCATATAGTCTCTAAAACAAAAAACAAAAACAGGGACGTTACAGCAATCAAGCCAGGTTAGGTTACATATTGAGTTTCTGGAAGGAAGTTATTGTAAACCAATCAGATGAAGAATGACTTGAATGTCTGACCAAATTGGATCAAGAGCCCTTTGCAAGCAAAGCAGAAGAGAAATTGTTGCAGCAAATGATTTAGTTTGAGCTGACTGGTACTCTCATAGACGATATAATTCCACAAAGAAAGGTCATTTTCAGAAGAAGAAATCATGTGTTATTTATTTTTGAGGAAAATTCAAGGAAGTAATTGAAGAAACAGGTCATCACAGTGATAAGGAAGAACTTCCCAGTTCGATTAGAATGGGATGGGATTGTCCCCAACTCATTTTAGATTGTAAAATATTTTAAAGAGAATGATAGAGAGATGAATCTCAAGCAGGTTGGCAGGAGTTGTATGCCCCCATTTAAAAACCTTATTCTGAAGAGACATCGCAAAGAATTCTGCTACTCGTGTTGGCTTCTATAAATATTGATGATGTTTATGAATATTTTATTCTACCAAGACTTAATGGGAGAACAGAGGATGCCCATAAAATATAACCACTGGGGAAATAAGTCTAGTAGTATACTTACAGCCAGTTATGGGTTTATGAAATTGTGGCAAGGCACATATAGCATTTCCTTTTTTATTATGAATCCTGAACTACAAATCTGAAACAATTGACCTTCAGCCAGTTTGTTCACAATACAAAAGCTTGTTTATTTAGATTATTCTCACACTTGGGTTGAGGTTGTAAAGCATTCTAATTAACTATGTCTTTCTTAGACCTTGGATGCTTAAATTAGAACAGATGGATTCACTTCTCTGAATCTTTCATTTCAGGTTTTTATTGAACCATCTGAGGAAATTCTCAGGATGGTGGGACAGTACAGTAATATTTCCAATGCAGGGCACAGGAGTCGAATTTTCCATTACATTGTAAAGCCATTAACATTTATAGGCTGGTTGGGATAATCCTGAATTCCTTGGCAACTCTATATTTGATATATAAATTGATGAAGTACATGATTATGAAGCAGGAGGTCTTAGTAGAAAAAAGATTGAAAATGGTATGTTACCACAAGGAAATAGGCAATCTGATATCTTTCAGGTTTTTTGAATTTCAAACTTTCAATAATATAGATCAGCTTGGCCAACTACAAGATTTCTTTCTTTCTTTCTTCTCTGATCCATGGCAAGCAATGGATCAGATAAAAAAGATTAGTGGTCAGACAATTTGGAATTACTGAGTATGCATTGAGATATGAGAGTATTGTTGACACTGAAAGAGTTTGGGGAGAAAAGATGTAGAACAGTGACAAGATTAGGAATTCTCCACTTATTTTATTGACCATGTTCACTGATCTTACTATTCTCCTTATCAAAACAATCAACTTAATAATGTTCTGTGGGAAGTGTCTGGATAACCAAGACACCAATTTAATTGAGTGACCTGGCATCAAGAATAGCAGTTCACATGCTATAATAAATCCATCAAGTTAATCATATCATTGTACATTCAGTCCAGGTTCAGCATGTATTGTATAAGCAGATTCATTGAGAGAATAACATCAGAAGGAATAGACAAGGTAGAAAGTCAACAGATGAGCCATATTAAAAAATATTTAGAAATTAGGAAGGAAGTGTTAGATCTATTCCACATACAAAAGCCAGGAAAAGCACCAGGTCCAGACAAGATAACTCCTTCTTGCTTAGAAGTCTGTGCCGACCAAATGGTCCACATCTTCACCTGATTCTTCAACAAATCACTAGAGATGTGCATGTTTCTTCTTGCTTCAAACACTCTACTATCATCCCAGTGCCAAAGATTCAGTTCCATCAAGGAACTGAATGACTACAGACCAGTTGCACTAACATCTGTAGTTATGAAAATCTTTGAAATGCTAATGCTGTCCCACCTGAAAACCATCACAGATACACTGCTAGACCCTTTGCAATTTGCATACCAAGCTAATAGATCAACAGATGATGCTGTTAACATGGCTCTGCACAACATCCTACAACATCTTGAATGTCCAAAGACCTACATAAGAGTCCTCTTTGTAGACTTTAGCTCAGCATCCAACACCATCATTCCAGACATTCTTCTAATGAAACTAAACTGAACACATCTGTAAGTGGATCATAAGCTTCCTAACAGACAGAAAGCAGCAGGTGAAGCTAAGCAGAATCACATCAGATATCTGTACAATTAGCACACACACCCTGTGTGCTCTCTCCACTTCTCTTCTCTCTATATACCAATGACTGCACCTTAAAAGATCCATGTGTTAAAATACTGAAGTTTTCAGATGATACAACAGTGATTGATCTCATTGGACAACGATGAATCTGCATACAAGTGGGAGGCTGAACAACAAGCCTCATGGTTCAACTGGAACAATCTGGAACTGAACACACTCAAAACTGTAGAAATGGTGGTAGATTTTAGGATAAACCCTCCTGTATTCCCACCTCTCACAATACTAGACTACACAGTACCAACAA
The DNA here is from genome assembly GCA_017656035.1 of Myanophis thanlyinensis. Taxonomy (NCBI): domain Eukaryota; kingdom Metazoa; phylum Chordata; class Lepidosauria; order Squamata; family Homalopsidae; genus Myanophis; species Myanophis thanlyinensis. The sequence goes on along the minus strand of JAEANM010006504.1, from coordinate 11,777 downwards.
TAGAATCTTTCAAATTTCTAGGTTCTATCATATCACAAGACCTAAAATGGACACCTAATATCAAAAACGTCATCAAAAAAGCACAACAAAGAATGTTCTTTTTGCACCAAATCAGAAAGCTTAAACTGCCCAAGGAGCTGCTGATCCAGTTCTACAGAGGAATTATTGAGTAGTCATCTGCACTTCTATAACTGTCTGGTTTGGTTCTGCAACCCAACAAGACAGACACAAACTACAGAGGATAATCAGAACTGCAAAAAAAAAAACAATTACTACCAACCTGCCTTCCATCAAGGACCTGTATACTGCATGTGTCAAAAAGAGGGCTGGGAAAATATTTAAGGACCAATCACATCCTGGACATAAATGTTTTAACTCCTACCCTCAAAATGATGCTATAGGGCACTGCACAAAAGAACAACTAGACACAAGAACAGCTTTTTCCCGAATGCCATCACTCTGCTAAACAAATAATTCCCTCAACACTGTCTTATTTATTAAGTCTGCATTACTATTATCCTCATCGTTCCATCACCCATCCACTCCACTATGATTATAACTTGTTGCTTGTAACCTTATGATTTATATTATTGTCTCCTAGTATGATTTTACTACTTACTTGTACCCCATGACTATAATTAGGTGTTGTATCTTATGATTCCTTACGAATGTACCATTTCCTTATTGTACACTGAGAGCATATGTACTGAAGGCAAATTCCTTGTGTGTCTAATCACACTTGGCCAATAAAGAATTCTATTCTATTCTATTCTATTCCTATCACTAGGAATTGGATAAATGGAGAATTATAGAGGCCTTTACAGGTTAGTACAGATATTCTCAATTTAGGGCCACAATTCAGCCCAATAAAAATAATCACATGGCCCAGGGACACTGCAATTGTCATAAATACTAGTCAGTTGCCAAACATCTGAATTTTGGCCATGTGACCATAGCAATTTCCCAAAGGTGCTTTTTCAGGAGGTAACTGGACTTTCTTGTTTTTTCCTATTTCCTAAGTAAAAAAATAAACAAGAAACAAGGAAGTCCAGTTGCTTCCTGAAAAGCACCTTTGGGACAACCATGACCTGGATGACTGAGAATCTCTACAGATCATAGGGATGTTGTAACAGATGTAAGTGTGAAAAATGATCATAAATCATTCTTTTCATCACTGTTTTAACTTTGAATAGTCACTAAATGAGCTGTTGTAAGTTGAGGACTACCTATACTGTTCTAGTGAATACAATTGGTATAGTTCATCTTAGGTTATTGCGCAGGTTATGACAATCTAAAGATCCATTCATACTACTAGTGATTAATTGAACCCCAGTTGTTTCTTAAATACTACTAATTGTTCTCCCCTCCAGAAATGGTATGTAAAATCCTTTGAAACAGATGGTCCATGAACCCATAGCGTAATTCTATAATTACAATCTTCTTTGAGGAATAGCATTGAACTAACTAAAACAGCCTGCTTGTTCTCTTAGTTAATTCTGCATAATCAAAACTAGTTCATTTTCTTTTATTACTATTCTATATAAGGAATGATACCATTAGAAAATACCACAGGAGAGCAGTGGTGATCTGAGAGGACAGTCCATAAAAAGAACATTTTAATGAGAAATTGGAAGCTAGCAAGAGTTTCATTTTTTTTCAGACAAATTGTGGGAACTGTCAAAAATGGAATATTGTTTTTCAGATACTGTTTTTTGAACATTGATGAGTTTTGAGGCTACATGGACACAGTCTAGTTGACTTTTCTGTTGTTTTGCCAACTGCTGTGGTTGCTATGCGCTGTATTTCTATGCAGTTTACAGGTAACTGAACTGAACTGACTGGTCTTGTATTTGAACCTGGCAAACTGATCTCTGATTGGTCCGTATCATAGGAGTCCAAGAGCTAATTTGGTCTAGTGTTTAAGGTAGCAAGCTAGAAAACAGGAGACCATGAGTTCAAGTCCTGCCTTATTCATTAAAGCCAGCTGGGTGACTTTGGGCCAGTCACTTTCTTTCAGCCCAACTCACCTCACAGGGCTGTTGTTGTGGAGAAATAGGAGAAGGAAGGTACATTGAATATGCTCACTACCTTGAATTATTTGTAAAAATAATGAAGACAGAATACAAATGAATTTTAAAAAAATAGTTTGTAATGGGCCAATTGAATGGGGAATTAAGATTGGTAGCTTATAAACATTTCAAATTAAATAAAGGAGTGCTCGCTATATCCATCCCACATTCACTGCCAGGCCTCACAGTCCACTTACTTTATTAACCCCCTCCTGCACAATGACAGGTACACCAATTTGAGGGTTAATTAATGGCTATTTTGCAAACCATGACATGACATGAAGAACTATTGATGGTGCACCATCTATGTGCCCAGCAAGGAAGTGCACTGCTATATGCACAGCAAAAACATGGACCTCAAAACCAGGTACATATATTGCTGTGTTCACAGAGAGAAGAGGTGCAGGTCAAATAGTTGCCTCTTGATTCATCTCTGAAGCAAGTGGTGCAAACTGTAGATGCAATTAAATTTCAGTGTTTAAGCCCCTGCTCTTTCAGTATTGCTATGTAAAGAAATGAGAAGTGCTTTTCAAGTGGTAATCATATAGCTAATTTTGAACTTACCTGAGGGTACAAATTTAAGTTTTGAAAAACATGAACCTCCTACTTTTAAGCAGAAATATAGAAAGAAATATAGAGAAGGTGTTCATTTAATATGGAGGTCCTCACATTTTCCAAAATATTTATTTAAATTTCAGTAACAACAGCAGATTGGAGGGACACTGACCAGAACAAAAATTGTGTGTGCCACAGATTATCTTTGCTTATCTACTTTCTGCAGAGCTTCTAAACATGTCTCTTTGAGATTTCTTTCTTAGTTCCTTGTAAACTCTGTTTAGCTCTTTTGTTTAAATCCAGTGCTCACTGAAAGTATATTGTCTTTTTTGTGTCAACTGAATGTTGTTTTCTTTTTGTTCTCACTTGAGAAAAACAAATGTGAAAAAGAAGAAAATTTAAATTAGAACAACTGAGTTTTATTCAATAGAAGTTAAAGCTATGTGTCCCTGAAAAATCTGAGGTATTACTAATAAAAATAGTGCTGCTCAGGTACACGTGCACATCAACACACACACACAGCGAGAACTAGAAAATTACAGTAATTTGTTTAAAATGCCTTCCAATATCATCAGGTAAACAATAGAAATATGAGCTTTGTTCATCAAGTCTTTGTCACATTAACTGGATGTTTTCACCTTTGAATATATGGCAAAGAATTTATGTTGAGTACAATCATAGTTTGACTATCCCTCCAACGGAACAAACACATTTGTAGAAGAGGTAGTTTGAACTTAAACTTTAGCTGCTGACTTTAGAGATTATTTGATAATTTACAGCATTCACATGTTATAATGCTAAATCTGATGAATTTATTTGTCTAAACCTCCTACTATTTCAACCAGAACTATAGTTATTTAAGCGTGGTTGTCTGCTGAGGGAATGAAAAAAAAATATCAACAGCTGTCCTGGATAGCAAATATTTAAGCTGGTGCAATTTGCATATTACATATAGTCCTCACTTAAGGTAAACCTTTTCAGTGACTGTTCTAAGTCACAACGATATTGAATGAGGGGGACTTACAACAGATCCTTGTAGCTGTGGCTGTCACAACATCCCCTTAGTGTGTGATGGAAAATTGGGCTCTCAGTGACTGGCTTCAAATTATAATGTTGCAGTGCCCTATGGTCCCTGATTGCCATTTGTAACCTTCACTTCCAGCTTCTGACAATCAGAGTCAATGGTGAAGCTGGCAGGAGGTTTCAAATAGTGATCATGTGATTGTAAATGCTGCAGACTGCACAAGATTTTTTTAATGACAGCAACAGGGACTGCCCCTATTACTGCTATAAGTCAGCACAGTCATCGCCCTTTATGACTTTGTCACTTGGTGATGGAGTTTCCTGTCTCAAATACATTCAATAGGTATGAGGCCTTAGCTGTCCCTGGGCATTGTTCACAATGTGAAATATTTAAATTAAGGTGTTTTTTTTAATTGTGAATTTAGCATATCGATTTCATAAGAGTTCTGATCAATTTGCCTTGAGTCACAAGGCAGTTTTTTAATGTAAAAAAATCATTTAAAATGCCTAGGTCTACCAATTATTATTGGTTTTCTGTTCTTACTCTTATTCTTTTCTGTGCCAAAATGGAACATCAGTGATTGAATCTGAAAACAAAAAATGATAACCCAAAAAGACCAATCTTTTTTTTTTTTAAATGTTCATTAGAATCTTGCCAGGAGAGGAACCAATTTGCTCTAGTGCTGTCAGATATACCCACTGATTCTTTTGAAACATCTTTTTAACAGTCAGCCATGGAAGTTGCTAAGCTACTCATGGGAAGTCGTCTTTTTTCAAATGAATGTAATAATTCATGACCCACAGTTCCTTAAAGAATAAAATGCTGTACTGCATATAGGCTACTAAATACCAAACCAAATAGTAAGTAATATATCCTCTTTGATCAATACTTCCCTGTACTACAAGAGGCTAATTCAATCTTAAATTGAATATTTAGATCTGTTTCTGAGAGCCTACAAGCACATAACACAAATGTGTTCCTCTTTGGGTGCACATGAAGATTTATTTCAGTGTCCCTCCAGGAAAGCATTCAACCCTTGTGAATATTTAAGTGTTGGGTATGGATGATAGCTGTACTTTTTTTTTCTTTTAAATACTTTTTTTTCAATATACAATAATGTTTGAAAATTGAAAAAAAGATCCACAGCTATTCAAGTATGGTTAATATAATCTTGATTTTAGGATTAAGGAATAAAGGAATTATCATAGTCAAAAGTTGATAAGTCTGCTTTTTAAGATTTGATCACTGAAGATCACTTGGCAGACCACAAGACAAGGGCTGGATGATTTAAGAAGCTAAGCAGGATTGATTCAAACTAGTCTTTAAAGGAGAGTCAGTCAGCCATGGCCATAGAAACTGATGCTTTCATCAGTCTAGCGAATATGGTATTCTAGATAACTGTCATGCCAGATACTTTGTCCCCTTCGTTGTGTTCCGTCATATTATATATATTGCTAATCTACAATTAGACTCACAGTTTATTATAGTTAAAATCTTAACAATTCAAATCCTAACCACAGACTTAAGAATTATTAAGGTAGCATCTAAGAAAATAGGCACTTCAAAAAGCCTTGATTTTATTTTTCTTTTAATGAGGGTGTTCAGGACCGACAAATTCAGTATTTCCAGATATCAAAGAAATTATTTGAATCTCACTTCAAGGTCTCCAATCATGATTTGTACAACAATGCATTTCTTTTTCCATAAATGTTGGAACCTTGACCTGCAAGTTCCAGAATTTTATAATTTTTTCCAATGGTTTTTCTTCAATCCTAACATCACCTAGTATAGTAACATCAAACCAGACTTTCTTCTTTTCAGTAACTGTTATGAAGAAGATGCCTCTTTGTATGATCTTAAAATCTCATAATATCTTAATCTCACCATTTTCTAAAATTTTATCAATAGAATGGTCTCAGTAGTTTTTACTACATTCAAATCCAAACCTGGCAAAATTTCTGATTATTATCCCATTTCAAAAGGCAACTGGACTTTCTGGTTTTTCTTTGAAGACGTTTTGTTACTCATCAAAGAAACCGAAGAAGAAATTTCTTCAGCTTCTTGGATGAGAAGTGAAACATCTTCAAAGAAAAATCAGAAAGTACAGTTGCCTCTTGAAAAAGCACCTTTGGGACATGTAGCAGTAATAAACTCCTCCGTGCTTTGAACTCAATGAATGTTCCTGGTGATTTGTACCTGACAACAACCACAGGGGTTAATCCCTTCTCACCCTAACAGACAAAGCCTCCCCTTGAATGAGAAGCAAAACGTCTTCAGAGAAAAATGAGAAAGTCCAGTTGCCTCTGAAAAAAAGCATCTTTGGGACAATCATGACCTGGATGACTGAGAATCTCCATAGACTTTCTTATTAATAATTCTGGCAATTTGGCCATGACACTGTTTCTAATCAATCTGTGAAATTTTGCAGCAACCACTGGTCATATTGATCAAAACTGATCAATTGTTTCATCCATTTCACTACAAGGGTGACATTTGCTGTTGTTTGTTACGTGTTGAATTAGTTCCACAAAGCTTGCTCTTGAACCATTAAAATAAAGCCTTCAATTATGTTTTTTTTAAAATACTCTTGATCTTAACCAACTCCATGAAGTTTTTTAAATCAGCTTTTCCTTCAATATCCTTCAAGTATTGCCCATGCCTTGGCTTGTTCTTCCAATTAACAAATTGGAAGTTCTCAATTGTTTCTTCTTTATATTCAGCCTTCACCTTTCTTGTTTTCAAGAGCTTTCTTTGATTGATTTCCTTCAGCAAGTTTCTTGGATTTTCTTAATGTAGTCATTGAGACCATGCTTTCCTTCCTCCACAGTTTGTTTCATCTGTGGGAGTCCTTTATTATCATTATCTGTTCACAACAATGTGAATTCACAGCTGCCTCATACACATTGAGTTCTTCCCAACAACCTAGGATGTCATAATGCAGATCCAAGCAGTTTCTTCTTTTGCAATTGGCAGATGGAAATATTGTCAATGCACAGATTTTCTAACTAATTTTTTGGTGTGGGCAGTTTACCATAGTCTTTCAATTTTGATTTTCAGATCTTGATATTTTGTAATTTCCAATACTTTATCTTCTATTCTACTATTTCTACTACTGATGGCTTTGATTGTGTTCCCATTATTCAGTTTAATCTTTAGCAATTTTTGAACCCTTTTCGATACATTCTTTACTTTTTTAACTTGTCCATGAAATAAGACATAGGCAGTCTCTTAAAATTTAAAGCTTTTAAGGTTACAATCAGGAGAGAGTAGTATTTTCTTACACTTTGGAGACACATTCTGCCCTATATCTTACTTAAGAGATATAGTAGTTGCAAGGAGAAGTTGTGGTTTAACCTTTATGGAGAATTAAGGCATTTGATTTTGTCCCTTATAGCCTCTCTAGATGGCCCGTGTGGGGAGGGGTTCAAAGAGGAACTTTTTGGTGTTTATAATTGGCCAGTGGGGCTTTTCTAATTGTAATCTTGCCAGGACCTCCCCCTCTAGGCAAGAGCCATTTTTAATCTCCTACAAAGCAGGTGGAAAGAACCTCTTTTTCACCTACAGCAAAAGGAACAGACTTTATACACCTCAGAAGAATCTGAGTTGCAAGTTGTTGATTGAGAATACCTAGAGAAATAATAAAGTAATCCATAATTAACCTTTTTCTGTGGAGTTTAACTACCTGTGATAAGCAGTCTGTGTGCACTTGAAACAGAACACATCCTCTATCAGTTCAGCCTAAGCCACATAATTGTTGAGATGAAAGAAGATTTTTTTGCGAGCTGTATAGTAAAAGAGTCATGGATGGAGAACAATTTCATTTTCTGGCCATCCTCCCATGATAACCTCAAACAGACTATGTTAGAGTAGCTTAAAGTTAATCAAGATATGTCTATGGAGATTCTCAGTCATCCAGGTCATGGTTGTTCCAAAGGTGCTTTTTTCAAGAGGCAACTGGACTTCCTTGTTTTTCTTTGAAGATGTTTCACTTCTTATCCAAGAAGCTTCCTTGAAGAAAAACAAGAAAGTCCAGTTGCTTCTTGAAAAAAGGTACCTTTGGGTTAATCAAGACATACACAGATGTTGGCCATATCAGTCAAACTTAGCAAAATAAGTTAGTTCTAAATGTTCAACATAGTATCTTCCTATTTAAGAACCTTTCAGTAAAATCCATTAAATGAATGAAATGAAATAAGCTGTATTTAAATCCTGCCAGTAAAACAATCTGGTGAACAACATGAAACGAGGGAGAGTTGGACTTATTTGTCTTTCTTCTTCTTCTTCTACTTCTTCTTCTAGAAATGAGCTATTGTGATGCTTTCTCTTTGAATGCAAGTTTCCCAAAAACAATTTCATAGAGAGATGTAGAGAGATTTATAGAGAAAGGTAGCCTCAGGTACTTTTAAGTGAAAGGCAATTATAAATATTAAAAGCAATAAATAAAATAAATAACCATTCAGGCAACTTTAACATTTATTTAGGAGCACAATAAAATAGATAGCAAAAAGAAAGACTACCCTTTAATAAATAAAACAATGCATCAGGGCTATAAAAATTACCATTTTAATAACAAGAAATTTTGCCTAGTATAAAAGCATGAGCGCATTATTTGTTTCAGCTTCCTTCTGAAGAGATCCCACTAGGAATTTGGAGTTAGAAATAAAAGAAAATGCTAAAATACCAAGGGAATAGTAAATAGCAAATATTTCTGTGCATTTAATGTCTTCTTACAACTGGATATGAAATAAACATCCTATAACTGCATTTGTTTGAAGATAATATTTTGGAATGATATCTAAATTTGTTGTGGTCCCACAACAAAGTTTATTACTTGCTTGCTTCACTTATGCTCAAGCAACAATGGATGGAAACTAATCAAGGAGAGGAGAAATTTCCTAACTGTGAAAACAAATAACCAGTGGAATGGTTTGCTGGCAGAAGTTGTGGGTGCTCCAACACCGGAAGCTTTTAAAAAGAGACTAGACAGCCACTTGTCTGAAATGGTGTAGGGGAGGGATATAGGGGTGTAGGGGTGGCAAACCTTTTTGGCACCGAGTGCTGAATGTGAGTGCGTGTGTGCCTTCTGTGTGGTTTGCGCACATAAATTTGCACATGCGTGATTCGCATGCATGTCTTTCACATATGCACACTCTGCAGTCAAGCATGCATGTGCAGTCATGTGGGAGTTGCAGAGTTGCATGCAGAGTCATGTAGGAGTTGCGCATGCATGCACAGTCATATAGGAGTTGCACATGCATGCACAGTGACAGGAGTTGCATAAGAGTCATGTGCATGCACAATCACACAGGAGTCATGCATACACATGCATGCACAGTTGGTGAGTTGGGGAGACGGTTGATGTGCTGGCAGAGATGGCTCTGTGTGCCACGTGGGACACGCATGCCATAGGTTCGCCATAGGGTTATCTGCCTGAGCAGGAGTTGGACTAGGTTCTTTTCCGACTCTGTTATGTCTGAGTTAGGTTTGGCCCCATTTTTCAGCCATTAGAAAGATGCACCCCTTTCATCAAGATTTTTCTTGTTCATTGCTTTTGTATTAATTCTTTTTAAATCCATTTAGCTTCTGCTTTTCTTTTGAATATCCATAAGAATCAAAAGACAGACATGTATGTCAGATAAATGAAATAAATGATAAGCATCTTATTGCCCAATTAGTGTACCGTGATTATAGTGTGTTTTGCCTATATAATAGCTATTATAGTTTTTGTTTTGATCACATGGTGAGTGGATGGGTCAAATAGTTCATACATAAACCTGTAATATAACCTTTGGGAGCAAATCAGTGGTGGAATTCAAATGTTTTTACTACCTGTGGGCATGGCTTGGTGGGTATGGCTGGGTGAATTAACCCTGTAAAGTGGAAAAAAAGGAGATTTCTTCTAACAACTGATTCTCTGAACTGCTTAGAAAATTTACTACCAGTTCTAGTGAATAGGGTAGAACTGGTTGAATTTCACCTCTGGAGCAAATTATATCATACCACTGGAAATAATATTTACTTTTTATAGTGAGAGACAAAGAAGAGATTGAGGTAACAGATTATACTTACTAGGTATTGAAAATGCATGTTAAGCTAATGGTGTTTAAGAAAAGTCTATCCTACAAGATGGTGTCTATCCTACAAGATAGACCTGATTAAGAAAGCAATACCATATAGAACTGGATGCTTTTACTGCAATAGCTGTACTAACAGGATCTTGCAAGTCTGCTTGTGCTTCCCTCTCCCTCACTTTTTCACCACATGAACTACAGATTGCCTTGTCTGAGACATTTTTTCAAATTATTTTTTGGCTTGGGCTCACTCCATGCTTATTTGATCTTTGCCTTGATCATGGCTCTTCCTTCTTCCCTTCCAGGTCATTTCCTACATCCTTCAAAGTCATTTGACCCATTTCTATCCTTTCTTTAAAACTCTGCTCTCCATCCTGCCTGTTCCTACTGATATTTATATTCTTGCAGAAAACAAAAAAACAGGGTATTGCTCTGATATTATCTTTTTAAAGCTTTTTGCATAATAGAAAATGCTCAGAGAAACTAACAATTTCAACAAAGATGTAAAGTAGCTTCCGTAACTTTCTATTGCAAGCTTATGTCAGAGACATGGCGGGGGGGGGGGAAATCAATCATGAATCCAACAGGTTCATACATTGATCGAAAATTGCTTTGGGGAAACCCAAAATTGATTAAAAAAAATAAACAATAATTACAATAGAGATGATGGATGGAGAGACAGGAAGAAGAGAAGATTAAACACAACTTCTTGGGTATGTGCAAACTCTAAACAGGCAGCCAACAGTGAAGGCAAAACAGCATGTTGCCAATGAAGAATGAGATCCACCATCTTTATTCTCTACATGACTGCATATGCTGTGAATAATGAAGGGTAGCAATACAATAAAAGGCTCTCTGTGTGAAAATATGCCAGTGGGAAATGCCTGCAGAGTCACTGAAAAAATCTGCACATTAAAGTTAGTTAGTCTTTGACTTAGATCAAGCACCCAGCTGGTCAAATGGCAGACAAGTGGTGTGCATCTCTACTGCTGACTGATAAAGAAGTTTTCTAACAGACAGCAAACTACAAAGAATGCTCACCTTTAACAACATCTGTCCGTTCATATTTTTCAATTTCCTGCTAGATTTTGGAGAAGCAAAACCCAAGTGGAATTAATTCAGTTTTTAGCACAATGGTTTACAGTAGGCCTTAATGCGCTGAAAACAAAAACAACACAGTTATATGATGTTACTGACAGATCTAAGATAAAATGTGTCCTGGAAATGTTCCAGTATTTTAAGAGATTGATCACAACAAGTAATAATTTTCTTTGGAACCTTTTATCTCAGTAAGGACAGAAGATGTTGCAAACAAAACAAATCCATCTTTCTAAATCATATTACTGGAAAATGTACCAGTGAAAAACAGAAGACAAATGGACGTACAGCTAGAGAGCACAATAAAAACCATCTGTGGTAGTTAAATGAAAAAAAAAAACTAACCAACTTTGCCTGGTCAAATAGAATCGGTACAAAATTGAACGCCAGGTGTTGCAATTAACTTCTGTCCTTTTAAGATGCAGTTTGAAATATTTCATGTCCTGACAGTATTTTGCCACACAGTCCTGTCCCTGAATTAGACTGCTTGCATGAGGTGGTAATAGGGAAGATATAATGTTCAGCAGGGCTGAAAACATTAAAAGAGTATGGGGTATTTCCTGACTCTGCATCTAATGATATGCTTGTAATTTTATACTCTTCTCTCACGTATGCCTTCAGACTTTCAATCTTCCTGGATGATTGGAGAAAGGAAGGAACTGGAGAATCCATTTGGCCAATGATGCCCATTTCTCTGTGGGTGATGTATGCATGGCAAGGTGGCTAAGACACCAACACTAAGAGAGGAATCCATTTTACACAAGAATGCAAGATAAGACAGTACAGGTAGTCCTCGACTTACAACAGTTCATTTAGTGACTGTTCAAAGTTACCACAGCACTGAAAAAAGTGACTTATGACCATTTTTCACACTTGTGACCATCACAGTATCTCCATGGTCACAGTGATTTACACTGGGATGCTTGACAACTAACTCACATTTATTTATTTATTTATTTA
>JAEANM010006503.1:0-18543 GCA_017656035.1 Myanophis thanlyinensis | reverse complement strand
AGCCAGCTGGCTCAGGAATTCTGGGAGTTGAAGTCCACGAGTCATGAAGGAGCCGTAATTGCCCACCCCTGCTCTAGTGATATTTCATAGGCAGTCAGTATGCCAAGCAAGGTCACCTTTTCAAGTATCACACAGAAGTTAGATCATATTAATGTAGATCAGCAGTTCCCAACCTTTCTGGCTATGTGGATCGGCAGGGGCGAGGACAGGGGTTGGTTCCATGTGAGCAACAGGCAAGTGTGCAGGTCCATTTATGTGAGCAGCAGGCTCACACACCTGTCGCTCACATCAATGGAGCTGTGTGCACGCTTGCCTACTGTTCACGGAAGTGGAGATGCATGCATGCACTTGCCCATGACTTCTGTGGTCCAGTTCCAAACATGGCCCTGAGTACTCCAGTACTGAGCCATGGCCCAGGGGCTGGGGATCCCTGATGTAGATGATTCAACTAGAGGTTATATTTAAATGAATAAGTATCTAATTTTATTGCTTGTTGGCTCAGCCTAAAATCTCTAATGATAGTCAAAAAGAGAGTCCAATCAAGGAGAAAAATAGTTTCTTGGTTATTCAGTTTGGAATAAGGTCAAGTACATTTAAAACTTCCATTAGAAAATGTCAAGGTATCTCCATGTGCAGGAAAGAATTCTTGAATTTGAAAGGGAACTTAGACTAATGCTTCTCTTACCTTTGTAAGATCAAAACATTCAATTTTCTGTCTTTTTAACCTTTCAGGAAATTGAGAAGAAAAAATTCACATTGTCAAAATTCAAAATGTCTTTCAACTGAAGAGTCCCTGAACACCATCTGCAAAATGTCCAAGGATAAATATAATACTATAATACTAATAATAAACATAATTCAGTTATGTGCTTTTCAGGGATTAATTCTGCATGCCTTTGCTATATTAAGTCCTGTGGAAATATAATATTTCATGTGTGCATATGTTTTTAAGTTCAAAAATAGATTATTATAATTTCCAAGCTACAGTAAAAGATTGGGAGAATCGCAAAAGAATCTAGCCTCTTTCACAAGTTTTAAGCTGTCTGAAGACGATACCATTATAAACAGTGATCTTTGCATAGAGATTGGGGTGGAGAAGAGAATGAACACATCAAAAGAGAGATGTAATATTAAAGATGTTTTATCATTAAGACAAAACTGCTAGAAAATGTTGCAATAGTCCTTGATTGAATTTAATATGACTGTCATCATCATAGGAGGTTTCAATCTGATATTCATATACATCCATTATCTATTTAAAATACAAATCAGTGGTGGACTTCACATTATTTTACTACCGGTTCTGTGGGCATGGCTGGGTGGTCATGTGACCAGGTGAGCAATTTCTGTAAGCAGGACAATAAAGATTAGGTTAGAAACAACACCAGAATGTTTTTTTTTCTTGCCTTCCTTATAGGATTAACCCTGTAAAGTAGAAAAAAAAAAACACAAGGAGATTTCTTCTAACAACCGGTGCTCCGAACTGCTTAGAAAATGTACTATTGGTTCTAATGAACCTGCTAGAACCTGTTGAATTTCACCTCTGATACAAATGTTACTTCTCTTTACTCATATCTTCAGGACATTTTTCAAAAAGAATACAGTTCATGTAAAGTCCAAAATAAAATAAGCTATTTGCTACAAAAAGAAAAGAAAAAGATAAATGGTATATATATAGTGATACAATTAAAATTGCATTAAAAAGAGTGCACAAGTGCATAATGAGAGCTACTTCAGTGAAGGAGATACGTTTGAAAGAAACAATAAAATGTGGCACAATTTATATTTTTGTCATTGAAAAATCTCCCTTAAAAAAAAGAAAAGAATAAAACATCAGTACCAAGCATGCTTCTTACAGGAAGCATATTTGTTATTTGTGTCTCCCTACATGTGATGGTTATCTATAATTATGATTGAGGGTCCATCTTTATGATGGCTTTATTAGTAATGATATAAACTTTATTATAAGGCATAAAGCATGGGTTAGGCAGTCTTCAGGGTTTTCCATATCCAGAACCTTCTACCCAGTGCTGTCAAAGCAAGGACAACATACATAGATAACACCAGACTGTGTAAGGCTATTAGCTAGAATAGGGTTAGGCTTAGACCAATGACTGTGATTAGGCAACAGTGAAGAATAAAAAATGGTCATTTCTGAGCCCAGCATGTGTGTCAATGAAAATGCTTAAAATATTTTCTGTGCTTATGTAATATCTCAAAACTGAAGCTGATTACATTTTGATAACCATTGACCTCCCCATTCCTTTATTAGGAAGACTGTGGAGCAAGATAAAAACCATGTCATAATGCCGAGGACAAACATCACAACATCCAGTGCGCTCTGCTATGTATGTATTTTGTTAAGACTGATTCCTATTTCCTTATTTGTTAATGAGCTGACTTATCCAGATATTCAACTCAGGTTTCCAACACCAGTGAGCTACATCTGAATTACTGCCAAGTAGGGTTGGAGGCAGAGATAACAGTCAGCTATGACAATAGCCTTCCTTAGCCCATTTGCCAAAAACAACTGGCAGAAAGCAGTTAAAGTAAAACTTATCACTTGGTATGAGGAGAATTCTGAAGTTCTGGAAGAATACAGCAAACAGTTGCTTGTTAGAGATAAACTGCAGGACGCGCAAGGGAGTCATGCTTCTGCTAGAGACTTCTACCTGACTTGCCATGTTTGTGTATTTTAAAAATTATAACAACATATCACTGAATCACAGCAATTCTCTTTCTCCATAGTAGGTAACATGCAAGTGCATAGGCTGCATCTGGAGTATACAGTGAAATATGAGAATGTTCTTGGAGAAATGAAGGAAGAGATACTGCCTAGGAAATAATCAGACAAGAGAGGCAAGAGCCCCGGAGATTTAATGGTCAGAAAAAGAAATTTAGGTAGGACCTACCCTAATGGATCAAGCGGTTAAAAATGAGAGTGGGAAGTTTGGCACGTTCAGCCTTGCAAGATTCTCTTAATGTAAAGGTAAAGGTTCCCCTTGCATGTACATGCTAGTCGTTCCCGACTCTAGGGGGCGGTGCTCATCTCCATTTCTAAGCCGAAGAGCCAGCACTGTCTGATGACTATTCGGTGGTCATGTGGCTGGCATGACTAAATGCCAAAGGAGCATGGAGCACTGTTACCTTCCCACCAAGGTGGTCCCTATTTTTCTATTTGCATTTTTACATGCTTTCAAACTGCTAGGTTGGCAGAAGTTGGGGCAAGTAATGGGAGCTCACTCCATTACGCAGCGCTAGGGATTCGAATTGCCAAACTGCCGACCTTTCTGATCGACAAGCTCAGCATCTTAGCCACTGAGCTACTGTGTCCCCTCTTAATGTCCCGCATCCCATCTCTTAATGTAGCCTTACATTAAAGTAGATTTAGCTCTTCTAGTAATCCTTCCTGTCTGGTTAACCTGGGAGAGCTGCAATTCTGCAAGTCTGAAAGAACAAAGTTTCCCACTATCACATTTAACGGTTTTATCCATTGAGGGCAGTCCTTCCTTTCTTTGACTTAAATTGCTGGGGGCTCCTGCCTTTCTTGTCTAATTGTTTCCTAGGCAGCAATTCCCACCAACTTTGCCCAAGGTCACTTCATTACATCTATTGAAGACCTTCTCACAGAAAGGATCTTCTTTTTAACTTAGCACCCTAGGAGTGAAAAAGCTGCATAGTGGAACCTCAGCCTCATAAAATCCTGAGCATGCAGGATGAGGCCCTACTGATTGGCTGTCCCTCTTCTTAGCAATAGCACTTAGATTTATATACCGCTTTATAGTGCTTTCCAGCCCTCACTAAGAGGTTTACAGAATCAGCATATTGCCCCCAACAATCTGCGTCCTCATTTTACCCACCTCGGAAGGATGGAAGGCTGAGTCAATCTTGAGCCTGGTGGGATTTGAACTGGCAGTCAGCAGTACTGCTGTTCTGCAGTACTGCACTCTAACCACTGTGTAGTGGTTAGAGTGCAGTTCTTAGTACAAATATATTTCTATTTTTGTTGTCTAGAATATTTCAATTGATTGTCCACTTGCTGTTTTTACCTGTTTTTTTAATCTTTGTAAATTACCCAGAGTCTGTTGAGTTGCACAGCTAATAAATAGATATAAATAGATAAATAATATACAGGGGGGAGCATTAACTCCTTTCTATGCATTCATTGTTTTGGCTGTCTCCCCCATCCCTTTCTTATCCTTGTCTACCACTTCTTGTTCTTTGAAGATGCTTTTCTCAAACAGAGCAAATTGGTAGTACAGAGACAATTCCTGGCATACAAAGAGGTTTTTCCAATGTCATAGCAAGTTTATACAAATAAAGGGGAAGATGAAAGAGCGGTAATTTTCCAATTGCTCAGGCTATGTTTTGTTTTCCTTTACATTTTCCTTTTCAACATTATTATAATTTTTTGTTTTACCATAGCAGAGGAATTAAAGGTTACAAAATACTTCTGAAGAACCCATACAGTAAAACCTTCAGTAGCACAGGAAATTTCTGCTTCTCTTAGCAACCACAGAATTTTGATCCTATTGTGACATATTATGGAGGACTATCAGGTACTTTGGTCTATGTGGCCTGCATGATTTTTGAATCCAACTACATCCTCCCTTCCTCAGTATGACAGTAATGAGATCATGCATGCAAAAATTAGTAACAATCCTTTTCTCTTAGAAATGATAAAAGTGTACAAAAAAAGCCTACAGGATGGGCAGGACCTGTTTCCCAAAATGCTGGCATTTAACTATAGGATTTGTTTTCCAAGTTTCAAAAAAAAGATATTTTTGAAATAACATTCCTTTTGCAAACTATTTTGATTCGCCACTTTATGTAAAAAAAAGAAGATGTAGTATAAATGGAAAAGAATAAATTTAGTCCAGGCAGAAATGTTGGTGGAATGATGGGCTACCTGATTTTTAAAGTCCTACTAGAGCCCTATGAGATTTGAAAGCTTTTATTTTAATACTGAAAAAGTTGTTGACTTCAGTATGTTTTTAAATGTCAGTCCCTGAAGGCCTCAGCCTCTATTACTGTCATTTATTTTTGTCTACATAGCATCCTTTAAATTACAGATTGAAAACATGTTGTCTCCATCTTTATGAATTATATTATAATTCTAAAAGAAACATCATGGATAGAAGAAAAAGCAGCAGACAAGATGGTTGACTAACGAATACATTTTTATAACTTTTCCTGAAAAAAACCCCTACTGTAGTATCTGATCAACTAGGCACTGACAAACACACACACACGCAAAATAGCCAATAATAATATTTTGATATATGATCTTTAAATCATCAAAATATCTATAGATCATTATTTATTTGTTCATTTGCAATTTTTAATTTTCAGTGAGTGTAATCTTGGATTCCCAATTTGAAACTTAATTTACAATTCAAATTTTTTTAAATACTATGTTTTGAGCATGTAGGCCTCAGGCAGTCATACATAGATGGCCAACCTGCTGGTTTAGATATGCCTAATCCACATTTTCACAAGAGACCATATACCAAGCCTCTTTCCTTGGTTAGAAAAAGATCTGGTCCTTTTAGATTAGGGATCAAAATAACTACGAGGCTGGATTGTGGGGTCTACCATTTTACCAAATATCCCCTAATAAATTCCTGGAATGTCCAGGAATCTACAGGAAAATCCAAACAGTATGAAGTAGATGCAATTGTCTACTTCTGAAAACTATTTTTGAAGTAATTTATAAGAGTCTAGCCAGGAACCTGCATTAGGATTAATTTTTTTTATGGTACTTATGGTTGAGTGTTTTTGGGTAATTATTTTTTTGTATAGAGTCTTTTCTGAGCTCCAATATTTTTCAGTATCTGGGTAGATTTTAGCTCTAAAGATATTTGCATTAATCATAATTACCTTGTGGTCAGCCAAAACATTAGTTTCTTTTTTATTTTTAAATCAAGCTTCGATTTTTCAATAATCTGAACAGTTTTATAACTGACTGTACCTAGATCCAACTATTTTTTACACATATAGTAAATGTGGTGGATTTAAAAAAAGGGCTGGTTTAGATTGTGTCATCACAACTACGATCTTAATTTATTTTAATACCCCTTCTCCACACACTACCCTGCTTTCAAAAATATGATTCATACATTTTCTGGCCTACTCTGATGTGCGAGCCCAGCTGGCTTGCTGAAATTCATTAAATCTTAGTCTTACAGAATGTATTGGATCAGCACTAAACTTGACTACATTTTTGATAATCTAGCCATTTCATTGTGTCTAGCATTCTCTAAACTGTAGCTAATCTCTCTTGAAAGGCTAGTACCTCCCCCAATAATTATACGTATCTTCCTTGCATCTATAAGGGTCCATGTACCACCATTTTACTTAGCTTCCAATATATAAAAAGTGAAATGAGAAATTAGCATGCAAAGACCAGCTTCAAATATAACATTTATTTCCAATAACATTTCACCTGATGTATCACCTTCTTGGGGAAATGGGTGGTATATATATTTTATTATATGTAAAAGGAGATAAAATGCTGTCATGAACCATGATTTATTATAGCTAACATTTATACATACACCTATCTCAGAGGTATTCTAAGAAACTAAAAATGGTCAATAGCAATAGCAATAGCTCTTAGACTTATATACCACTTCACAGTGTTTTACAGACCTCTCTAAGTGGTTTACAGTCAGCATATTGCCCCAGCAATCTGGGTCCACATTTTACCAACCTCAAAAGGATGGAAGGCCAAGTCAACTTTGAGCCTGGTGAGATTCGAACTGCCAAATTTCAGGCAGCCAGCAGTCAGCAGAAGTAGCCTGCAGTGTTGCATTCTAACCACTGCGCCACCATGGCTCATAAAGACCACTTTTCAGGGGAAAAAAATCAGTTAAAATGGAGCGCACCAAGACACTGTTGAGAACAACTTTCTAATTTGGCTTTCTAATAATTATTTTTCATCTCACCATACCTATCCATCATTGTGGCCATTTTGTGAGAACGCCCATAAACTTGCTTTTAAGGTTTCAGATGTAGTCATTAATATTCAAAAGTGACGTTTCTCAGTTTAAAGTTATTACTCTCAATCTTTTTGCCACATTTGTTAAATGAATCACATGGTTGTTCACTGAATGCTTGTTGGAAGCCATCTGGGAAGATTGCAAATGGTAATCACAATCCTGAGCCATTGCAATTGTCACAAATATATTGCCAAGCACCTGATTTTTGGTATCACCATGAATGTTGCGACTATCATAAGTGCAAGGACTGAATTTGAAGTCACTTTTTTCAGTGCTGTTGTAACTTTGAATGATTACTAATGAAAGGTTCTTGAGGATTGGCTGTATTTTATTGTCCTTTTACATGACCCCTTAATTCATGCTATTTTAGTCCATTATTTTCAGAAAATTAAGATATATTTTAATTTGTAACTTATCTTCATAAAATGTTGATTTAGAATCACAAAATGTTAGTTGATTTATAATGAGCATTTTTGCCTGTTGCAGTCATTATATTCCAATTCATCACTTTAAGGGAGCTGATCCTGAAACTCACCTCTCGCTGCTTGTAAGATTTGTAACTCATTGTTCAGACTCTACTCTCATTAAATCAGAGTACTTTTTTATAATGATTGCAATTCATGACTGGGCTAAATGTCACAAATACGCATTTCATCCAATGGCTGAAGTGACAGTGCATACTCAAACTTCTTTATTTATAGCTCAAAGTCTTATTCAAAAGATAAATCTCATCAAATGTCAATGCAGTTTTAATTTAGTGTTTGGAAGAGATAATTTGTTCCAATATAGCTCCCATTAATTTCAGTAAGGATGAAATGAAAATGTGATATTTCTCAGCAAGTAGTCTGGTTTCAAACATCATGGTAAGCCACCTAAAGAAACAATCACTTCCAAGGATTTGTGATGCTCAGTTGTCTTTTGATGGGAATAAAACTGTTTTATTTACTCCTTTGGAAGGTAAAATAAGTGACCTCTTAGTAGATGTTACTATCTTTACCATTTAAATTCCTATTTTAAAATGTAGGGTTTGTTCCAGAAAAACTAAAATACAAGAGGGATGTAGTTGATAAATTCTAGATAAGCCTTAAATTCTACTAAACACTATATGTTTGCGTCCCTTCAATTCTTTGTAGTAAATTTTAAACAAATATTACTTCTTTATAGAAGTAGCTTAAAAATACTAACATCTGTGATGTTCCACCATTACCTATGTTTGAAGGAAAGTGAATAGATTTATGTGAAAAGGTGTATGTATAATTTTAAGCCAGAACTATAATATTTTGATTTTATCAGGAATGAGCCAAATATTAGTGCACATACGGTAGTTCAGTTAGTTCAATTTACCTGGCTGCTCCTATAAACAGGAACAAATGAACATGCACGTGTGGGTACCCAAATCCAGATCTCTACCTTATTCGAAATCTTATTATCCAGACTTAGAACAAGCCTACCTGAAGAGTAAGCCTAATCAACCGAGTAGCACTTTTTTGTATAAATATGGCTGTCCAACAGTGACGTTTGAATGAATAAAACCTATGAATTTATTTTGAAATCAAATGAACCACTCAATGTATAGTATTAACTAAGGGTGTGCAAGACATCCCATGTATGAAACAATAACATACATAGAAAAGTTGTTTTTGAGCTGATTACACATTTTAATCCTGATGCAGAACAAAACAAAGGTCACTTCTACACACAAAATACTTTATTCCGGTAAAAGGGAGAAAAAGCAAAAGGCTGAAAGGTTTTCTTGGCAGCAGGGAATGGAGATGTTTCTTTGAGCCAAACCCTGGAAACCAAAATGTTTCAGGTTTTGTCTCTGCCAAACCACAGTGAATTCAAAATAGTTCAGCAGGTGTCATCCATATTCAATAGGAAACATATTTTTACTTCATGCACCCTCTGGTTTTAATTAATATGGCTTATTACATACAAGCCAAATTCCTAGCTCAGATATCATGAGAACAAAGTCATGGAAAGGTCTTGCAGAATGTACTAAATCTGAATTCCTTGAATCCTGGCTGAATATGTAATGCAAATTTAACTTTGAAGGATCATCCCTTCTTAAATTCTGAAAGCAATCCAATGGCACTTTTAGTTATTCTAAAAGAGTGCAATAGGATGTGATCTTCCTTCACCTCAAAGTTTAAAACTATGAAACGAACAGAACAAAAATCTATAACTGATTCCTTCCAAGAACCAATGGAAGGAAATGATGAATTTGGTTATTAACACAACACTTAAGAGCTGTTAATCAGCTAGGTACTCGATAGCCTATTACTGAAAGTAGCATTGTAAAAGCTGCAGGTGTAGGGCAAGATATATTTTATCAGCAATACTTTGTTTACTTACCTGAAAGCAATACATATTGGAAAGTAAATAGGCCAAGCCTTATGATGTAACTCATTAGACTCTTCCAATATATCTTCCATACGTGGCAAACACACCCAGGATCTCTAAGTGCTCCCTGACCTATCAACCACTGTTCGTCAGGAAATGTTCTGGCTCTTCCTGAAAACATTTGTGGTACCTATGGTTCTTAAGTCTAAGAACCAGCAAATATATTGCTTAAGTACAAATACTCATTCAATTGTATGTTCATAGGGTGATTTTAGATCATTCACTCTCAGCCTAATCTATTGTACAGGATTGTTACAGCAAGGAGATCATTAGATGACAATTCTTTATATAACCTCTTGAATTGTCAGAGACAAGGTAGGACATAAATACTGTAGGGAAATAAATATCACCACTATATTATCATTTGAAATTTGGTTTTGGGGGGAAAACCCGAGTATACCACAGACAGCCAAGAAAACAAGCAAATGGATCATAAAACAAATCAGAGGCAGGCTCAAAAAAATCATAGTCTTTTTCTTTTCTATTTTTTTTTTCCAAAGATTTACAGGTAGTCCTCAACTTACAACCATTTGTTTAGTGACATTGAAAGTTACAGTGGCACTGGAAAATGCGACTTCAGACCGATCATTGAACTTACAACTGTTACAAACATCCCCCACGGATACGTGATCAAAATTCGGGTGGTTGACAACTGGAATGAATTCATGAAAGTTACAGCCCTCCAGAGTTAATTATCATCATTTGCAACTTTCCCAACTAGCTTCCAACAAGCAAAGTTGGGGGGAGAAGCTGGATTCAAGATTGTGGGATTCTCTAACATGGCAAAAAGATCATAAAATCAGGCTCAACTGACTTAATAGCCTTGCTTAGCAGTGGAAATTCTGGTCATTTGTTAAGGAAATGTGGTCATAAGTTAAGGAATATCCATACACTCAACTTTCTAGCTCCCATTTTCCAGAGTGGTTTATAAATAATTAAAAAAAGATATTCCAAGGCATCAATCTAAAAAGATGCAACAGATAAGGAAAAAAATATAGTGCTTTTTAAAAAGTCCGAAAATTAAGAAAGCAATTCTCAGTGTTCATAGTTTGTGTAATGGTAACAAGGATGGGTGTGTATTGTTTTAGAGGCCCCAATGACACTATCATCTCCCACAACCGATACTCTTCGTTACAGGAGAATTGGACCAAAGGAGTTCAGGAAAGATCTTCAGCTTAAATTTGCAGGGGCTTATGAAAAACTGAACGACGATTGCATAAAACCAGGAGGGAAAAGTGATTAGGACAGAAATACGCTGTGCAAAAATTAGATAGCAGTCACTAAATATACAAAACATAGCTCAACAGCAGAAGAGAACTGAGATTTAATAAAACCCCAAATCAGTTACCTTGAGGTAAGATGGGCTTATATATTTTATAAATAAATAAATAATAAAACAAAACAAACATAGGTCTATTAGAATTAGTGCCATTTTATGATTTAACAGAGTTGTAAGATGGGGGGAGGTCTGATGTATTTCACTGTCTAATTTAGAATCTGTTTTGGTTACAGGTTTTTTCTAGCAGTTTTCCCTAACCCTGGCACTTCAGTATATATGATCTTCAACTCCTAGAATTTCTCAACTACAGTTGTATAGCCATTACAAAAGCTCTTGGGGATGTCACCTCCCATATGGAGGATGCTAATGTAGACCAAGTGTGGTGTAGATATTTCAAACTGAAGTTTAATACAGGGTAAACAAGATTGTTGTATGTCCTCTTCAGCTCTAAGAAGTGGGACAAAGCAACACAAAATTCCTTTTTTGGCCACTATTAAATCTGATGTGAACTGATTCTTCAGTTTATACTTCCCAAATTTATATTCTTTTGCATAGGATCAACAATGAAATATCTTTGTGGTTTTTTTTTTAAACCTCTTGCACCATTCAACTAAAATCCAAATAATAGCTTAATAAAATTCACTTGGGTTTTATTTAAATAATAGTTTTTAAATGTGGTGAAAAGATTAGACTGCTGTTTTTTTAGTGGCAACCGATCCAAACTCAGGGGTATCACTTTTTTAGTCATATGCTTCAAAGGTTTCCAGGCTGAGTTCTTGTTCAAGCACGACATGCTTCCTTGCTTTTAACCCCCATATTAATATGGACTAAAGGCACCCCCATCCCAAGAGAAATAATTATGAAAAGTCTCTCTTGAAATCTACAGATGGTTTTACTCCCAAGTGGCTCCTTATACATTTGATCAACACTTTACCTGAGAAACAATCTTCTACAACTGGAAAAGAGCAAACACAGTGATTAAGAGAGTAGGAAGAGCTACCCAAGGGGGAAAGGCTGTAATAACTGGGGATTTTGAATTTATATCAAAAGTAAAAGGAGATATGAAGCAAGGATTACAACTCATAAATGATGTGAACAATGTGAACAGACATGCCTTTCTCAGACATGTTTACATTTTTAAAATCTCACTGAAATTAAATGTAAGATTTAAAATAAATAATATTTTATGCAATGTATAATTAACTTGCGATTTGCTGCCATTCAGATGTAAGGAGGAGCATAAATTTAAATAGTTGTAAAAATGAATTGATAAATTCACACGTCATCAGGTATGGTTTTCATGTCTTATATTTTGTTTGCTGCTGTAAAACTAGGCTCAGCTGCATGAGCAAACTCTCAGCATTTTGCTCTGTTTCCACCAATAATCCACAGCTCCTCCAATAATCTCTGATATCATCACTTTGCCAAACATAATTCTAGTTGAACATTTGTTCATATTACACGTCCAAATTATGTGAGGTTTTGCCTGTTGCTATTGTTTCAAGGGAACAATAAATGTTTACTTGGTCCACAACTGTTTAATTCAATTGCGATCTCTGGTACTCTTAAGTAACCATCACAGTTCATAAACCAAAGATGTTTTTTCTCTCTTTTTCGATATCCAGCTTTCATAATCATACTGTAAATATCAACACTTTATGTGTATTGTTAAATATTCTTACTACTTAATGTGGTGGGAGGATTCAGAAATTTTAATACTATAATCCCTCAATAGAAGTCTGAAGTGCTGGCAAGCAGGCCAATCTTTATGGTAACACTGAATGAAGGACTTCTAAGAGTAAGCTACAGCTATGGTGAGAACAAATAGGGCTTTGCCTATGTAAGAGAAGGAACTCCAAAATCAAATTTAGATCAAAAGAATGGTAAATTTTATATTGTCTAGAAAAGTTTGGGCATGTCTATAAGTTGAACTAGTCATGTATTGCTCAATCACGTTGTACAACAAGTAAAAGCTCTCAAGTGAGGTCTGGCAAAACCCTTTATTGCAACTGTACAGTAAAAACATGAGATTTAGCTAACTTCACCAATTAATTAAATGTGAATGTACTGTATGTATATCATCTCTTCAATCATATTGAAGCAGCATATTTTAAATGCCATAATAAATAAATGCTGGGCAGCAAGAGAAAAGAGCTATTCCCCTGAATTTCCTAATGATATCTGGTTGACAACTTTAGGTTTATACATTTTAATGAGGGGTTCTATTTGGAGCAATTAACCACTGTATTAATAATTTACTCAAAGCAATTAATGAAATTAATGAAACTTCAGCAGTGGTAGCACAATCCTATGTAAATGTGCTCAGAACTGAATCTGATTTGTCTTGAATGAGGCTTAAGCTTAGGTCAGCATGCAATCTTATACTCAGGCTCCATGGATTTGTTAATTTATTTATAATATACATGAACTCCAAGCAGGCAGGATGGTAATTCTCTCCCCATTTGATCCTCCAAACTCTTTTGAGATACATTTTTGAAGAGTGGAACCAATGGCCCAAGTTCACCCAATGAATTGAATGGGTAAGTGGGATTTTGATTTATGAAAATCGCAACAGGGTCTACACAAGGTGGAAAAATGGATTCATTTGCTCAGCTGGGGATACTACTACATAAATTCATTCCTGTAAGTTCTTTTCCAGCATACAAAATTCAACATTTTCTCAAGGCAATTTACCGCGATTTGGCCCACCCCTCCATCCCAAAAAAATCTGCCTTGTAAAGTGGAGATTGCGACCCGCCACCGCGTTATTTGGGGAGGGTTGCCCAGGGTCACTTCATGCGTAACTTCCTATCCGACCTGAACTCCGGAGCCCCCGGTTCTTGAAACGTAACAACGAGGCGCTTTCCTCCTCCACGGCCGATTTGGGGGAAAGAGCAAAGTAAGACACGCCTCGCCGTCGCCGGTTCTTTCCTTCCAGCCCCACCCCTGATCGCCCTTTGACTCTCCGTCGAGGCGGGCTAAGGGCGGAGGCTGGTGCTGGAGGGACGGACGGGCGGGCGGGCGGGCGGAAGACGGGTCGACGTTGCCCGGGCCGGTGTCTTTCTTGCTCCTGCCTTTGTAAGCACGCCGCCATGGCTTCGGCTCTCCGTCCCGGCGCCTCCTCTTCCCCCGCCGCCTGTCTAGTTCTGCTGCTCGGCTGCCTCGTCTTGCGCGGGGTTTCCGCGTGGTCGGAGGAGATGGAGATGGAGGAGGACGGCGACGAGACGGACCCCCACACGCGGCACCTCTACAACGCCGAGATGCTGCGCCATGGCGTCCAGAGCGCACCGCACTTCGTCATGTTCTTCGCCCCGTGGTGAGCGGCGGCGGCGGCCTGGACAGGGAGAAAGGGCGCGCCGCGCTCCTCGCCCGGCTCTCGCTATTGTGGCAGCCGGAAGGAGAGCCGGTGAGGGCGGGTTGGGAAAGGAGCCCCCGGGAAAGTCCGGGACGGGAATGGGGGGGGACTCTCGTTTCCCTCCGCGCCCCGCCTCGATTAGCTTCCCCCACTCCCAAATCCCGTGCCCGCCCACTCCCTGGCTTTCCACAGCCGCAGTCCCTGCCAGAAAGAGGCTGGGATTTGCTGAGGCTTGGAGAGTTCACTTCCACGCAAGCAAATCCTTTAATCTCTCCTTGGCACAGGCTGGTGAGCTAAAGTTACTGTCTTTCTCCCAAAGGCGAACTTCTTCCGGGGTCGCTGAATGGAGGAGACCAAAAGTGAAGAAACTTGCAGAAAGTGTCCCCGTTGGGTACATAAACATTTAAAAGGCGGGGGAGGGATGGTTGGGGGGGGGGGCGCGCCCTGTGATGGTGTTTCTGATCTTGCCTTGTTTGCAAGCTTCCCCCATGGGAGAGAAGTGTGGGTGGATTTGCTGTACGGGTGGGGTAGAGCCAGGAGAAAGGAAGGATACAACAAAGGAATCCCAACCGAGAAGCAGTTTCTGAAGGTCAGATGGCAGTTAAGATTGCAGGAGCTCATCCCTTCCTTGAAGGTATACAATGTTAGCTCCTGCAGAATTGAACCAAGTGTTTCAACCCACACCTTATGTAGATGGTATGGAAAGCTCAACAACTTTACTAGGTGAAGTATAGACACTCAGGATCACAAAGGCTACTGTGAAATAGCAACATCAGTTCCAAAGGCAAAGAGATGCTGAGTAAGTGTCTAGCCGTGCAGATTGATATTCATGGAACAAAACGCACACAAAAAACCACAGCAGGGCAAGGTGATGATGGTGGTGGTGTTTGTGCATCCATGTATGTGCACTCCTTTAAATTAGTTTTTGACTCCTGGCAACTTCCTGGATTAGGTGCTGCAGTTTTCTTGACAAGGTTTTTGCCATTGTCTTATTCCTAAGGCTGAGAGAAAATGATTGGCCCAGGTCATCCAGTTGGTTTATTGTGTAAGGCAGGACTAGAACTCAAAGGGCCTCATACCAAAGTTAAAATGATGGCATTCATAGGGCTGAAATCATGAATGTTGAGTTCCATCCCAGACTGTAATAAAAACAGGACTTATTTTAATTCAATAATTTGGGCTTAACTATAGATAGATGTTAAACATCCTTGGCAGGACCACAATAGTATCCTGATGACCTAAGAGTGGGATAGACTATATGGGAGTGGTAGTCCTAGAGCTTAGGCCTAAACAAATAAGGCTTCATACCTGAACATGTTTCACTGGAGGTTGATGGTGCTGAAGGCATGATGAAAGCTTTGATTCAGTATGACTATTGTGAAATAGGTAGATTTATATTGATGAACATTATTTGGAAAGTTCTCCAAAGTAAAACTGGCAGAACCTTATACAGTTCTGCTCACACTCGGAAAGTGATTCAGAGCTGCAAAAATGCAAGAAACACTGGACAAAGTGATCAGTGACGCTATGAAAAAAGGTTATTTCTTCTTTCGGCTGCTCCTGTTAGAGGTCACCACAGCGAATCATCTTTTTCCACCTAACTATCCTCGGCATCTTCTACTCTCACCCTAATTACTTCATGTCCTCTTTCAGCACATCATATGTGAATATGCTAAATGGCACATTTCAATGACCATGAAATAACTATGAAAAAAGGTTACTATTGAGTATAATTTTTGTAGAAATAAAATATACAAAAAGTTCTTTTGCACAAAAAGTTTTTTGCATACAGAAACTGGAATTTCTTGTCATAAAAAACTGATCGCCACAAACGTTTTAAAGCAGATTAGACCAAATGATTAGTAGATCTACTAATCATGATTACTGTCTGTTATCCTGAGTATAAAATGCCTATCAGTATAGTTTCTGGGAACCATAACCATATTTGTAGATGCCTGTTTGGCCATTTTGAGAACAGAATATTGAAAGGATGGTTGGTTTATCTAGCAGGCTCTTACTGTGCTTACTTAATTATAATTGAAATCGCCAATTCTGTTGCTAAGTGACCCAGTCATAAAGCACAACTTCACATGATTGTGCCGACTTAGAGGAGAGTGGTGGTAGTCTCAGTTGCCAGCATTAGGGAAATCTCATGTAGTTGCAGCATCTCAATGTCACGTGACCTGCCAGCTTCCCCACTGACTTTGCTTGATGGAAGATGGCAGTGAATATCACAAATGGTGATCATGTGATCGTGGGATATTCAGACTTGTCGTAATTGCAAGTTAGTTGCCAAGTACCTAGATCCCAATAAGATGCTGCGGTGGCCACAATTGCAAGGAATGGTCATAATCTCCCTTGTTCAGTGTCATTGCAACTTTGAATAATTTATGAATAAATGGTTGCTTTACAAGAGCTATCCTTAAGATGCTTTCTCATTTCTTAGAAAAATTGACAATGCTTATTGCTGCAGGGAACTTTTCAGTGGATGTAATCCCTGAAAACTTAATCTCTCTCACCACGGCTCCAAAATCTATAACCTGTTTTCAACAATAATGTGTAAGTCTCAGTATATGTGACTATAGGGCTTTCTGCCCCATATCCCTGCCTTAAATTTGAGTTGGTGTTCAGTAGAACTTAATTTCTAAATCAATATGCAGAATTACTTAGGAAGAATATAACCAAAATGGATTTTTAGTTACTTGAGAAGCCATGAACTATTGTATCTCCATGTGACAGTTATTTCCATGCTAGTTTCTCTGAAGGCAGCTGTAACTTTTCCAATAAGGACAGACTACTGTATTTTTCAGTGTGTAAAATGCACCAGAGTATAAGACACACCTAGCTTTTGGGGAGGAAACAAGAAAACAAGAAAAAGAAAATCTGCCTCTGCCTCCCAGTAATTTGCCTCCTTGCAGCAAAGAGCCTAGTCAGCTACAGCACAGCCTGATTTAGCACAAACAGCGGTGGGATCTGCCTCCCAGAATACTGATGACCAGCTGTCCCAGGCTGCGGGAATAGCTGCAGCCCGTTTTTTGGCCTTTTTCGGGCCAGTTTTTGGGCTTTTTTGGCCCATATTTTTGCCTTTTTTTTTTGAGGCTGTTTTTGGACCAAAAAGCTAAAAAATAGGCAAAAAATGCTAAAACATGGGCCAAAAAGCCCCAAAAACAGGCAAAGAAAGGCCAAAAATGGGCCCAAAAACAGGCTAAGTCAAAAAATGGGCCAAAGAAAGGCCAAAAGACAGGCTGGCAGGTGGGCTGGTTGGGGCTTTGACAACATTTGTTGTATAAGACACATGGATGTTTTTACCCACTTTGGGAGTGGGGCAAAGTGTGTCTTATACACCAAAAAATACGGTAATTATATATAAATAAAGGAGAATTGAAGCCAACTAAAGCCCTTCAAAACATCTAAGTAAACCAAAAGACCCAGCAATCCTAGAAGAAAAAAACAGGAGTCTTCTACAACAGGCATGTCAAACATATGGCCCATTGCAAGTGCACCTGCGGCCCGCACAGACAATGTTTTACATGCCACTTTGGATCCTTCTTGAGCAGAAAAGCGGGATAAAATATTTTAAATCAATAAAATTAAGTGAATAAACAGGAAAAACCCTACACGCTGTCCTGAGTTCACTGTTGAAAAGGCAGTCTAGACATGTAACAAATAAGCAAAAAAGCTTCCAAGGCTCTCCGGGCAAATTGCAAGAGAAACGCCTCTCCCCTGGAGTGACAGCAACTCCTCCTTAGCCTAGTCAGAGGAGCTAGTTGGGCAAGGCCGGCGCTTGTAATCCAACCCATGCCGCCAGCAGCGGCGGCTTGTGTTTTCTGCTTGTCCCACTGTCACAAGGGCAAGATGGGCCGCCCTCCGAGCTGCCAAGGATGAGCCCAGCCGCTGCCGCCTAATTGAAGAGAGTGCGGCCCTCATTATAACTCAAATGTGATAATATGGCCCTCGGGGGACTCTGAGTTTGACATTCCTGAATAACCACTATGTAGGACAAACAGGCAGAAGACTGGCAGAATGAACCATGAAGACCAACTGGCAGAAGACATGATGGAAATTTTTTTAGTTTCACAACATGTAGACAGATTTAAACATAGTTTCAATTGGGAAAATGTGACAATCTTAGACCAGGCCAAGTCCAAAAATGCCAGGGAATTTCTAGAAACCTGGCACTCTGACAGATCAGCCATCCATAGACACGTAGACATTAACAACATCTACAGACTATGCAAAAGAGACAATCAACCAGCCCAAAAGAGAACAAAAAGACTCCAGTATCTCTCCACCAGTAATCAGCAGCCAGATCAGCATAGATTAACTCCAAGGTTAATTTCAGACCAATAGTCAAGGAAGCAATACCCCAAAGAGCCATCAGTAAAACAGCCCAACGGAAGAATCTCTAAGACAGGGCTCTTCAAACTTGGCAATTATGTGACCTGTGGACTTCAACTCCCAGAATCCCTCAGCCAGCTTTTGCTGGCTGAGAGATTCTGGGAGTT
>JAEANM010006502.1:0-18544 GCA_017656035.1 Myanophis thanlyinensis | reverse complement strand
AATAAATAAATAAATAAACAGGTATCCCTTTGTTGGCCACATTAATGGGGACATGAAAGGACCCCTCAACTGGGTGTGGCATGGCCAATGGTTATGTCACCAGCTAATCCTTTCAATCCAGAAGGGCCTTGGTGTATCTACATTTCTTATGCACACACAAATCAATACATTTGTCTTATGTATTTTGATGCATTTTGAGCCCTACACAATCCAGATTTATTGATGTGTGTGTGTGTGTGTATAAGAAGTTTAGATGGATATTGGGCATTTTCTTCATAATCTGGAGATGAAAGGTGGCTAAAAGTAAATGAGAGAGACAGAGAAAAGGATGTCATACAGAGAAAAGGGTTATTTCCAGTCACTTTCATCCACCACTTGTTTTAACCCTTTTTCTTTCCCTGGATTGGTCAGATAGCTTTGCAGGAAATGCAGCCCTTGATAGATGAGATGTGTAGTTTCTTGTTTTATAGCTATTATATATCATCATTCATTCTCCTTCTAATGTCATCTCCAAGTTTCTACTCTTCTCTCTCTTTTTGAATACTGCTGCCATGAAATGTGGCTCCCTGCCACGAAATGTGGCACCTGTTGACCAATAGTTCAAACACTGCAGTGTTATAAATGTGTTAATAGTGTCAAACTGTACAGACTATATAGCTCTGAAAGCTTTTTTTTTTTTTAATGCTCTATTAGTAAAAACCTTGATCTACAAATCTGAAACCTATTTGAAGAATCTGAGGAATTTTCCCCTGCCCTTGTTTGCATTGCTCAATGTTCCTGGAAGTCTTCCTACTGCTTCAGAAGGAACTTTGTGTGAGTAACATGGCACTGGAGGTACAGAATTTTTCTGATGAAATAGACTCATGTACACTGTTTTGATATCATTCTCCCTATGAGAATTCTTCATGGGGAAATATGACAAATTATAATGTTTTGGTAAATGTTGTTGACCACTGATACAAGCAGGAGCTTGTCTCCCATGTTTCTACAGTACCAAGGTAAGTAGAACTTGAGTTGCTACTAATAGCAACAAAGAAAGGTGGGGTATCTGTCATAATGTCCTGGAAATACCTTGCTGGTCTCCTGTGAGTAGATTTTCAGTTTACCTAAGGAAGATGTGCTTAGGCACAAATAACTCTCCCAGACAATTTTATTGTCTTTATCCTGAAGCAGAATATATTGGAAGAGCCACTAAACAGATGTAGCTAAAATAAACCCTTAGATCAAGGGTATCAAATTTGATTTCATTGAGGGCCGTATCAGGGTTGTGTTTAACCTCAGTGGGAAGCAGTTGGCAGGCCAGGGTGGGCCAGCTCGACATCCATTTTCGGCTGCGATGGCATCCTGCAGCCCTCTGCCAGTGAAAATGGAGCTCAGGAGGGCCACGGTCCTTCACTGTTTCCAGGGTGGCCCTGTGGGTCATATCTAAGAACCCCACGGGCTGGATCCGGCCAGTGGGCCTTGAGTTTGACACCCTGCCTTATATGAACTATTTATTAAACCTACCAAGCAAACACTTGATAAGTGCAATCCTAAGTAGTGATGTGGTTTGCATTAGCCAGTTCTAGATAGGAGGGGGATTTCCTTTCAAAAAAGAAGTGGATCCTGCAAATGGAAAGTTGACTTCTCCTGCTTTTGCTTAGTACGTGCCAGCAGCAGGAAGAGAGTTTGCAGTAAATGTCTTCGCAGAAGTCTCTATGGCCCCTTCCATTCCCACCACTTCTTCCAGCCAATGAATCTGAACTGGAAGAAGGCTGCCTATTTACAAACTGCAGTGGTGAATTGTATATTTGCATTTATCGATGCATTTGTAAGAACAAAATCTGCTGATTTGACTTGCATTGATTTGTTGTTTTTTTTTTTTAATAGGAGCAGTACGAATCAAATTCCAGAAGCTGGAAAAGAGAGAAAAGAGCTTAGCGTTTTCTTTTTCCCCCCTCATTCCTATTCTCCTCCAGACTTTGTTGGGCTAAGTTTAAATAATTTCTTCCAAAGTGTAAAATCAGGTTTTTCAGTGTCTTAGCCCTCACCTTATACTGAAGTATATAGAAAAAAGTCTCTGAGGATTTTATTCCGCCAGCCATAGGTGACTGTAGGGGCGGTGCTCATTTTCATTTCAAAACCATTGAGCCAGCACTGTTCAAAGATGTTTCCACAGTCATGTGGTCAGCATGAAGTCATGGAGGCTACCACCTTCCCACCAAAGTGGTACCTATTTATTTACTTGCATTTGCATGCTTTTTAACTACTAGCTTGGCAAAAGCTGGGGTGAGGATGGGAGCTCATCCGTCACATGACCCTCAGGTCTCAAACCTGGGCTGCTGGCTTTCTAGCTAAGAAGCCCAGTGTCTTAACCACTGAGCCACCACACTACCCATTGAAGCATGTACCATTTTCATATTTCTTGATGAGGACTACTTTGAAAAAGAAGTTAAAGAAGATAGTCCCATGAATTGCCAGTCCAGGCTCCTCGAGTATATATTTTATCATTAAACGATTCAGTGAGAAATTCCACTTACTTTCTGGTTCAGAATCAATAGTTTATGTTGATCATGATGACCATTCATTTTGTTGGTTCATATGTTCAGTGTTACGCTTCTGAAGATGTGTAAACACCTTTGTTCTTCTTCTTTTATTGTCTGCTTGCATTTTTTGTTTTGCTTTGCTGTTCTCACTTGGGAAATATAGTAAATCCATTTTCTGATAGAAACCTTGCTACTGAGGTGTCCTTCACATGATAATATTTTTTTGATTTGGTGGTGACTTTCCTGAATTTGCAGTATAAATGTGACTAAGCCTCTTCATTTTCTGTCCCAGTTACGCAATTTAGGAATGTCCTTTTTTGCATTCAAATATAAAAGTGATGGACTTTATGGGAAAGTTCCCATTTATATTGAATTTTATAATATCATAGCTGCAGATTTATAACTGTTTCAGCAACTATTTTAAGTCTTTCGTTGTGTTTCCAAGATACCCAGCATGAATGAGAGTAGCTGGTTAGATGCACTGTACTGTAAACATCTGGCCTATGGCCATAATAACAGATTTAATTTGATTTGATGTAACGATATGGGGATCATGTGTGAACCACCTTGCCAAGGAACTTTTGCTTCCCAATGTCTTGACCCAGAATACTTCTAGAACTAGAGTATTCCACATCAGCAAAGAATCAAAGTTAGGGTGATATCCTCCCATCAGCCAATTCTTTTATTAGTCTAACCTTTAGCACATTTGCTACTCAAGTGCAGGAGTCATTTTTTTTTTGCTGAGTTGAATGTAAAATTTAAAAAGGTAATGGGAGAAAATACTATTAAAAAATAAGTACCAGATATCCAAATCATCTAAAAATTAACATTCTGTTAAATATATATGTTTTTACAAATTGCATTTATACTGAGTATGTGGCATCTAAACACAGTTCCTAAATTTCATTGCTTAGGTGCACCATGGGAGAAAGTCCTCTCAAACAAGCTAGAAGAATGAAACTTTGATGACAGACAAAGTTCTCTGAAAAGAACTTCTGGAGATCTTAGTACCCAGTATTAAGTGCAATTAACTACAATACTAAAAGTATTGTAATGGAAGAATGTTGGGCTCTAAGCTCTCAAGGCCTTTAAAGGACAATGCCAACTAAATTGTGTCTGACAACTACTCCCTCCCCTATTCTCATCCTTTAAACTTTGGGTTCATTATTTTATTTTATTTTCTTCCGTTGCTCCTTTTACTGCCTTGTGGTTTTATACTACTATTTTAATTGCTTGTGTTATTATTTTATTGTAGGCTTATTTTAGTATCTCCATCCCAGAGTTGCAGTAGTGAAGTATCACATATAAATAACAGAGGGGCAAAAAAAGTCTGAGCAATAATTTAAAGCCATATTTAAAATGAAAATACTATAATTAGGAAAAAAATGTGACCAGATACTTATGATTACTTGAATTATAATTGCCATAAGCAATTTGACAAGCATGTAACTTCATTTTATTAACACAATAACTGTTTAAACAAGGTTAATCCTCATGGATTCAATTTATAACCTTAATTCCTTTGGGCTAGATGGGTACAGAGATGCCAACATTAGCCATAAACATATGAAATAATTCTGGGCAACAAGTTATTTCGTATATATTCTGTGGATAGTAATAATTTCATCAGATTGCTATGGTACCATCTGGAAACAATATTCTATATATCTGATGATGTAGATGGTGATCCAAAAAAAAAAACACCTTATGAGATGTTAAATTTGTTTTAAGACTCTTTGTTGTCTAATACAATTATCCCCCTGTCTCAACTACTTTTCCTCATCTATAAAATGCTGAAAATAAAGCTTACAAAGTCACTGTGTAATAATGGTTTTAATCAGTGTTTCTCAACCTTGGCGACTTTAAGATGTTTGGACTTCAACTTCCAGAATTCCCCAGCCAGCTGGCTGGGGAATTCTGGGAGTTGAAGTCCAAACATCTTTAAGTTGCCAAGGTTGAGAAACACTGGTTTAAATGAAGAATTAAGACATGGGGAAAAATCCCCCACTGAATCCTAAAGGTTGCCTTCAGCCACTCACTGTATATAGCCTATTGTGTAGGATAGTTGGCGGACAATAAGCACATGTCTGTCGTTTGGTGGGAGAAAACAAAAAAGCAACAAATGCATCAAAACTAAGGAAAGAAACATGCTAATACAAATATTGATACATATTTCAGTTTTATACTCCTCTACTTGAAAATTTCTAATCGCCTTCCTTTTTATCGTAAGTTGTATCTGCTATTTTTCTCTCTATGGATAAACTAGCTTTTCTTACACTCTCTGCTAAAGAGAAATGAGGATGGGCTCCAGTAAAAGTCCAAAAGCGTGGACGACTAAACCACTGGGCCCCGTGACTGACCCAGATTAGATCCTGCTAGCTTTTCCTAACCTGTAGCCCACCAACTTGATTGATGTTCTACTTTTCTATCAAATGAAGCCTGAAGTTCACATGGACACAAATTATAGGAACTGAAAGCCAACATATCTGGATGATCCCAGGTTGAAAAGGCTAAAAACTATTAAACCCCTGGTATATTCCTTACAGCCTTTTTTTCCCACCCAGATGTCTCAAAAGTTCTTTTTCAAAAGGCGAATGAACTTTCTTTCTTTTTTTCCCCTTGAAGACATTTTGCTTCTCATTTATTTATTTATTTAAACTTTTATACCGCCTCTCTCCTGAAGGACTCGAGGCAGTGTACAGCCATCTGAAAAACACACAATAGATAACAATTTAAAAACAAATTAAAAATTAAACTAAATTGGGTGGCTGATCCACAATTAAGATTTAAAACCTAATATGAAATTAAAAAATTTAAAATTTAAAACATAAAAAATTTAAACCAATTTTAAAAAAACCCAACTAATTAGTACTAGGCCAGACCGGCCTGTTGGAACAAATAGGTTTTTAATGCACGCCGGAAGGTCCATAGGTCTGTGATGGTCCAGATCTCCGGGGGCAATTCGTTCCAAAGGGAGGGTGCCCCCACAAAGAAGGCTCAAACCCTTGGGGCTGCCAGACGACAACGTCCAGACAATGGAACCCCAAGGAGGCCCGCCCTGTGGGAACGCACAGGTTGGCGGGAGGCTGATGGTGGCAACAGGCGGTCCTGTAAGTACCCAGGTCCCAAGCCATGGAACACCTTGAAGGTAAGAACCAGCACCTTGAATCGCACCCGGAAGGCTACAGGGAGCCAGTGCAGCTCGCGCAAGAGAGGTGTAATATGGGAGCTCCAAAGAGCCCCCAGGATCACCCACGCGGCCGCACTCTGCACCAACTGCAGCCTCCGAATACTCTTCAAGGGGAGCCCCATTCTTCTCATCCAAGAAGCTTCTTCAGTTCTGGGGAATGGAAGGATTTATATTCCTTCCAGTCATCTAGTCGTTATCCTTCCATTCCTCACAATTCAGTCAGAACAGAACAAGCTTCTTGGATGAGGAGCAAAACGTCTTCAAGAAAAAAAAACCAAAGAAAAGTCCAGCTGCCCTTTTGAAAAAAAAAAAAAAACAGCTTTGGGATATCCATGACCTGGATGACTGAGAATCTTCACAGACATTTTCATCCAGATATTTAGCCACCCCTTATGTACTAAATTTCCTTTTTTGAATTTTTTTTTCTCCTGTCAATCTCCCTCCCTCCCTTTCTTTTTTCCTCTTGGTCTTTTGCATCATCTTCCAAAGTTTAGCTCAGTAACTCCATCAGACTTGCCAAAGTAGTGCTCTTTTTTCCACATATTCAAGGGTTCCTGTTGACTTGTCTTATCAATGTTACTTCATCCCACTTTCTGTAAAATGATTTGTATCACTTTCTGTGAGAACCTTCTGAATTATGTGTAGTGGGAGAGAGAGAATGCCATGGAACACAGTCCAGCTGGGTGAGTAGACAAACTTTTCTGCCTGTTTCTTCTGCAGCAGTCCTTTGTGCCAAGCCATGAACCAAACTTGCTAGAACTCTGACTTTTTAAAAAGCGCTCATGGAGTTGAATTAGCAAGTGAGCAGTGGAAGTGAAAAACAGGTGGAAATAGACAAGTGCAAAATAAACCAAACATTTCACACTCACTTTCACTAGCTTTATTTCTTTCCCTCTCTCTCACAACCTACATGATATGGAAAGACATTCTTATCCAGAAAAATTTTCCTCTTTCAATACTTTCATTCTGTACTGTTTCAGTTGCTGATATTAACAGCAACTTGGTTTTAGGAAATTAAAATCAAAATTTCATAGGGAAATTAAATCCCTATGGGGAAAAAACGTATTACTAAGTTTATTATTAAGAGCATGCTAATGCGAGGGGGAGTGGTGGCTCAGTGGTTTGTCGATCAGAAAGGTTGTCAGTTCAGCGGTTTGAATCCCTAGCACCGCCTAACGGAGTGAACTCCCATTACTTGCCCAGCTTCTGCCAACCTAACTGTTCGGAAGCATGTAAAAAATGCAAGTAGAAAAAATAGGGACCACCTTGGTGGGAAGATAACAGCGCTCCATGCGCCTTTGGCATTTAGTCGTGCTGGCCACATGACCACAGAATCGTCATCAGACAGTGCTGGCTCTTCAGCTTAGAAATGGAGATGAGCACTGCCTACTAGAGTTGGGAACAACTAGCATGTATGGGCAAGGGAAACTACCTTTACCTTTAGTGGATAGGGATGGTAAAGATGATGATAATGATGATTTTAAAAAATTAGATGGAGGAGACCACCTGTTAAGTAAGGGGATGATTTGAAAACAACCTGCAGATTCTAATATAAGTAGTCCTCAACTTACAAGAGTTAATTAAGTGACTGTTCAAAGTTACAATGGCACTAAAAAAAGTTACTTATGACCATTTTTCACACATATGATCATTGCAGCAATCCCATGATCACATGATCAAAATTTGGATGCTTATTAGCTGGTTCATATTTATGACATTTGAAGTGTCGGGGATAGGGGGTTCCTGTGATCAGCTTTTGTGGCCTTCTGACAAGCAAAGTCAATAGGGAAGGCAGATTCATGTAACAACCGTGTAACTAAACAACTGCAATGATTCACTTAGCTGACTTTCCTTGCCACAGTTGTTAATAAATGTCTCACTTAGCAACATACATTTTGGGCTCAATTGTGGTCGTAAATTGAGGACTACCTGTAGCATCATCATTATTTGTAGGCAACAACTCAGCAAAGGTCTTTCCCATCTACGAAACCTGAGATACTGGAGCAGTTTTCCTGATTTTAAACTGCAATGAAACAGTTTAGAACACGCAAAAATATATTAAAAGCAATAAAAATGTTCGTCTGGAAGTGCCAGATTAAATCTGGCACCAATGCTAGACAGAGCACTTGCTATTAAATTCTGCTTTCACTCAATGGCTGCACATTCTGTTCTGAGGAATTTGTTTTCCTTGGAATTTATTGGTGAAGGATCCTTCAGGATTCTCTCTGTTCTGAATTTTTAAGCAAATTCACTTGGTTCTCATTTTCCAGAATGATGTACCAGTCAGGTCAGGTCCAACTTTTATTTTCCAAAAGTTTTCTTTCCAAATGTCAAAACACTTTAAAAAAAATCACATGAAGTATTAGACTACAATATCTACAATATCTATGCAGTGAAAAATATATTAAGAATACTTGCAATGTGGGTGCTTATTTAAATTGATGGAGAGGCAGAAAGGAGTGAACGTGTGTTTAAACAACTGTGAATCTAAACTGGTCCCAAGATTAGGCTAAAATGTCCATTCCAGGTATAGGACATCCCATTTTGAAGCTCATAATGGTGAAATATAAAAAGCAATTTCCCCTAAATCCAGAAAAATTGCATATTTAAGTTCCTCCTCTATCTTTTTATTCTCATTTATAATTATCATCCTTTTGATCGTACCATTGAAAATTGGCTTAGTGAATTTTTTTTATGTTGTAATAATCTGCAATAAAAATCTAGGAGCAGATAAATGATTTTTGTTCCAACAGTAACATTACTGGGTCATTTTATTCATTTTATATAAGCACTGGAAATCTTCCAATTACTTTTCAAAGTCCAGGGAATTTGATCTGAAAATTGCTTTTAAATGCACAGCATTTCTTACTATAGCAGTACATTGAAGTACTGGG
This sequence comes from Myanophis thanlyinensis, assembly GCA_017656035.1. Lineage (NCBI taxonomy): Eukaryota > Metazoa > Chordata > Lepidosauria > Squamata > Homalopsidae > Myanophis > Myanophis thanlyinensis. Next base: position 9,935 of record JAEANM010006502.1, on the reverse strand, counting down.
ATTTTCCCACAGAAGAGCATTATTCTGAAAGTTATAGTAGACAGACGTGAGATATTAGATCAATAGGTTACTGGTTTGGTAGCAATTTGAATCTTGATTCTTTTCTATATCTGACTTGGGATGAATTTACTTAAAAGTATAGCCTTCCTAGGAATGTATTATTTCACAGAATCTCACAAATGTAAGCAATGGAAACTAGTTGCTCCTTCTTGCTTCCTGTTCTGCTATGTCTATGAGTAAAAATTCAGACCTCATTATATTTGGGTTTCAAAAATTTGATCTGAATCATCTCCATGGGATAAAATTTCACTCCATAACTTTATTGGAAGCTCATATCAAGAATTTAAGAATGTGCATGTTGAGTTTCATTGAGCCTAGATCATTGTCCATATTCCTAATAGATTCAGTGGGCATTGAACACTAATTTTATTATTTTCTTTATTTTTATCCAACCTTTATTACTTTTATAAATAACTCAAGGTGGTGATCATACCTTATACTCCTTCCTCCTCCTATTTTCCTCACAAGAACCATCTTGTGAAGTGGGTTGGGTCAAGAGAAAGTGACTGGCTCAAAGTCACCTAGTCAGCTTTCATGCTTAAGGCAAAACTAGAACTTAATGTTTCCTGGTTTCTAGCCGGATGCCTTAGCCATTAGAACAAACTGATTCAATTTAGGAACTACTATGTCCCTGTAATTTGGCTTCAATGCTTCACTTTTAATAGAAAACTGGAAATGCTTTCACTGGAAATAGAAAACTGGGGTAAAATCAAATATAATATTTGTGATACAGTAGCATTTCAGATAAATTAAACAATGTTTATGAAAATTCTAATATCCAGATAAATTTACCAAGTTGTAACTGTCCAGGGCTGGACAATATTCAGCTTTCCATATGCTGTTGGGATAAAACTCTCATTTTCCTTTATCACTAGCCATGCCTATCTAGGGCTGATAAGATTGTGAATTCACCAAAGTTTGGAAAATCATTCATTGCTCATTTATTAAATAACCAAATACAAGCAGAATGTAGAGAGAAAGAGATGGAAGACAATTTTTTTTTTTACTAAACGCAATCTGCTGGTCTATACCTTTTATAGGGCATATGTTAATGGATCAGTGATAGAAAATAATATCCTCAGAACAGGCATTTTATTCAACAGAAAGGAAGATCACATTAAACGAACCAAATTGTAAACAGCATAGGCTCATGTTCTTTGACTTAGTCTTTCCAGGGAAGTCTTCTCCCCTGGTTACATAAAGTGTTGGAAAGAATCATCCTTGAATTGTGAAATTCTAGAATATTGAGGTGATGGTTTCTTGCTGTCTTTCAAATTTTTATACCACTTGTATAAGCTTGGCTCCGTAAGGAGGGCAAAATGCAACTTTGGTTATTGGTTCCTTGACTAATTTAAGCCCCAAAACAAATCTCCTAGAGTTGTGGGATGACAAAGACATGAACGTTCAAACTATTGGATCCACAACCCAATTTGAATGTTCCCACCTTTGTAAATCATATTCTAAAAACCTATAAAACCTAAATGTTTGTGTCAATGAAGTGATGTAATTCATAATGTACTAGAAATTGTTTAAAATATGGGAAGGATCAAGAAATTTAGCCTTGCTTTCCTTTGAAGGATTCTTGGTGTTCATGGTTGTTTTCTTCCAGACGTTTTGTTACCCAAACTAGGTAACATCATTTACTCATTTATGCTTTGTGACAGCCAAAGTTTTAAGAAGAGAAACCAAGTTATTTCTTCCATTATTTTACTGATTGGAAGTATAGTTAAGCTTAAAGAGAAGTTTAATTAACAGAAGAAAGTTATAAAAAATGTATAGTCTCTTTTAGAAGACTTCAAAACATTATACTTTTCTCTATCAAATGTTGAACAAAAGATCTTTTATTGTAGGGTGACCAAACGTTCTCTTTTGCCCGGACATGTCCTCTTTTTAGGTCCAGTCCGGGGCGTCCGGGTGGGTTTTATAAATTCACGAAAATGTCTGGTTTTTCATAACATGAGAGGGGGAAAGCATGTACCAGGCACAGCAAAGTGCCACCGACACAAACGGGCAGCTCATTTCCTGCCAGCTCGCTGCGAAGGGAGGAGCAATACTACGTAAATCCTGTAACTTGGAGGATTTGGAAGTTTTGGTGCCACAGCTGACTTCCCTACTTCTTAACTCCAGCGAATTTTTTCAGGACAGGAGCCGGAAGAGAGGTAGCAAGCGAGTTTGGGATTTGTAAGCCGAGAGAGGCGGGGGGGGGCACTCCGTTTTCCTGGATGTCGCTGTTGACGTCCTTCCTTTGCCAGCCTTGACTGCCCCCCCCCCCCGCCGCCCTCGTCCTCTTTTTTGGAAATGAAAATATGGTCACCCTATTTTATTGCGATTGTAGGTCTATGTGATGGTTGGGTATTTTGAATGAGTATAATAAAGCAAGAGATGAGCTTCTGGGAAGTAGCAAAAAACAAAAAGAAGAAGAAACTCTTCAGATAATGGATAAGGTTTCTGGCAACAGTGTCCTGAAAAGTCAAAATAAAGGTCGAATCTATTCAGCTCTGGATAAAAGCATTTTTCTCCTGTTTACCTTCTTTGATCCAGTGTAGGAGTTCATAACAAAAGCAGTGAAAGTATTGTTGTTATATAGCCCAGGCATTTAGTGGAAGTGCCTGGTGAAGTTAAATAAAGCCAAATAACCACTCTGTATCTGGCTAAATATTCCCTGCTTAGAAAAGACAGAAGAGATCAAAATGCCATGACTTTTCTTTTCCTTTTTAAAAAATAAAATGGAAAATTCCAAAAATACAAAACTGATTTATTATCTAATGCTTTTTTTTTTTTTTTGCTCAGTTGATCTGAAAATTTAGCACATGATAAAAAATTGGAACTGGAATGAATAGATGGGGTATTGTCTGTTTCTTATGAATACCTGGCATTAAACAGGGAGGCTTACTAAAGCAAGTAATTAAATTAACATAGATAATCATAAACAGTGGGGCTCTGACAGCATTTTTAAAAAATATACAAGCATTCCTGTAGTTTTAATTCAAAATAAAATATGCATTTCACTATCAAAACACCCACCTACACACACAAAAAAAGGACCAAGCTCCAGTTTTGCATTTGGAATACTAATGGCCAATAATATATCCATGATCTAAATTCCACAACAATTAAAACTGAGCAAGAATTTTGCTGAAGCTGAATGCTTTTCTCTGTGATTTCATTACATTTCACCATGATCACTATTATCACTATACTACCACCTATAAATCAGAACAATTCTGTGAAGTAATCTAAGGTGCAACCAATTTGCTTCATGACTAAATGAGGAATTCTCAAGTTATCCAAATCTGAAATTCTAACTATTGTACTACAATGGTTTTTAAAATACCTATTTAATACCTATACAAAAGGTTTCTCACTCCCTTCCTTCCCTGTGTCAGAAGAATAATTTGGGATTCTGACTCGAGCTGTGGCTGTGCAAGAATAATAAAAATGAGATCCAGACATCTGTGAAGAAAGAAGAAGTATTTATTCCTAAAAGCAAAACAGTTTGCCTTTAGGGTCAGGTTGCAGAGAAATGGGGTACAGCACCAGGTTTTTATAGGGGGACTTTGACTGGTGTGTGGAAGTATCTGCTGATTCTAGGGTGACACTTGAGGGGCATGTGTGTGTGTATATATTTGTGGATATTATATTCTTGTGAACATGCAGTTTCTTCTGGAAGACTTAATTTAATTAACTTTGTGTTTGCAGACCTTATCCTTTGATATGTGGTCTAGGTAACTTGGGGGGGAGGTTGAGGAAGTTTAATTTTAGTTGATTAATTTGGTTTCAGCTTGACTGTCAATTATCTAGTGGAGACACTGATTCTCAGACCATTGTGGATTTTGTTAATATTTGAAGGGAAGATGGAAACAGAATAAAGAATAATTGTGTGACAAGTTTTGAAATATTTTCACTTATTTTCTGACCTCCTGTCTCCTTTGCTAATAGAAATTAATTTCATGGATACGAGGAGTAAAGTAGCTTCGATCCATTTGTTGCGACAAAATTTTCGACTGGCCTGTCACCCGGGCCTGATGTTGGGGTCCATGATTGATTTAGCACCACCCAAAAATGGGTGGGCTTTATCCAGTGGCACCATGAGGAAGAATGAACCGCCGCCACCAATCACGACGCTGCATCTGTGGGAGACAAAGTAGAAGTAAACATAGAAGTAGAAGTGTTTGTCAAATGTTAACAAAGAGTAAAAGAGGCTATGTTGGATCTTACTTTTACACCGATGGATAGAAAGACTCATTCTTTACACCAAACACTTGTGATGTTAGGAGAATTTCTACTGGTGGGATACAGGAAGAAAAGGTAGTTTTTAATACTTGTGAACTGTGTTAATATTGATCCTATCAAAATTTTACCTTGTATTTTTTTTTCTTTTTAGTTCATATTCAATTAGATTAGAGATTTTTCTTTTAAAATGTGTTTCAAAGGAAAAATAATTTTAGTGAAATTCTCATGGATGGCATTTTTGCTTTCAAAAAGGAAGTGAATAGGGAAAGGACAGAAATTGCTTTTTTAAAAAAAGTCTGTATAATAAATCTAATCTGGTTGCATATTTAGTATTTTTTGCCATTCTGTTTTTATTCTTTCTGCGTCTGTAAATTAAAATTTACACTGAAGCAACAAATAGAAGAATGTCCTTAAACAAATTTGACCCTTAGCTGTTCAATCCAAAGACTGTCATTAGCAGCCAGAGTAGGTTGCCATTTATTCTTGTGGCTAAAGACAAAAAACCATTGCAACAGAGATAAACCATTCATTAGCTTCCCATTGTGTCTTATAAACTATTTAAACAGCTTAAACAGAGTTGGAAGGAACCTTGTAGGTGATCTAATCTAGGAATCTGGACTAAATTTTACTACTGGTTTGGTGCATGCACATGCGCGCCAAACACACTGCAGCATGGCTCTTTAAAGTGCTTTTAGAGGCACCAGAGGCAGCAGGGATCATCAGGAAGGCTCCATAGACACACCAAACAGCTGATTAAGGTAGGTAAGAAAAAAAATGAAGCTTGTATAAGGAAGGATAAGGGCAGGGGCGGGTGGGTGGGGCCAATTTCAAATCCCCACTACCAGTTCGGGCGATGTGGTGCGATCTGGCTGAATTTCACCACTGATCTGCGCAAGCAGGAGACCCTACACCATTTCTGACAAATGGCAGTCCAATTTCTTCTTGAAAGACTCCAGCGATGAAGCTTCCAAAGGGAAGCTGTTCCATTGGTTGATTGTTCTCACTGTTAAAAACGTTCTCCATATTTCTAGGTTGAATTGCTCCTTGATCACTTACTTTCCAGCCATTATTTCTTGTTTGGCCTTTGGGTGCCTTGGAAAACAGCCTGGTTAGGGGACATCATCCTGCTTAGGGGACTGGAGACTAAAACATACAAAGAACGGTTACAGGAACTGTGCGTGCATGGCTAATCTAGTGAAGAGAAGGACCAGTGGAAACATAATAGCAGTGTTCCAATATTTGAGGGGCTGCCACAGAGAGGAAGGGGCCAAGCTGTTTTCCAATTTTGCACTACTGTATTCCCAAAGGCATTATGATACACATTCATTTCACACTACCAAATCTGGTAGTTTCCCCTATGTTCTGATCTCTAGCTACAAGCAACGATTGGTGGAACTTTGCCTGTTGGGAATTTAAGGAGGTGATATCTAATACATTTAATGGGTACCATTAAAAAAAACCATGCTCTCTGCATGCCCATTCTCATGGCTTGTTATGAAGATAGACCTTTTCCTATTAAGGAATAAAACTTTTAGCATTTTCTTATGACAGGTATATATAAACATAGAAGAAAGCTTTCACTTGTTTTTGTTTTAAAAATGGATTTTTCATGAACATTTATTCCAAATGAGGACATCGTGTGGTTTTTAACAAAATTGTGAAATCTCTAAACCATTAATAAAATACACTTTATTTATGAGCATTGAACAAGCTGTTGAGAGAGAGGGCCAATGTTACTAGCATGAACTTTTACTAGTCTGCACTGCCTGGAGCCCTATCTCCCTAATTCCTGGTGGGTGGCTCTCCTGTGACAAGACACATGTTTCCCTCTAGTGTTTTTTCCCAGTTTCCACTCATGGAACTTGCAGATCAAGTGTCCCATTTCAATCTTTGGATATTTCTCTTCTTTTGTTGGCTGAAGGAAATAATTCCTTTATGTCTAAATGTCCAGTGACCTAGATTTGCAAAGCAATCTTAAGTATAAAGCAATTGTATAAAGTAATACTCAAAAATCAACACAATAATACAGCATTTCCTATAGAGGCAAGGAATAGGAACCAATCAAAGGGCACTCAGAGCATTTTTTTCCCTTCCTTTTTTCTTGCAAGTAGCAACAATTTCATTAGGGCTACAATCACTGGTATAAAATGATTGCCCTTGAATTCCATGGCAGCATTTGCAAGGCAAAAACATAATTTTTGTTCACCAAAATGATGCTATTGGTCTTTAAAGAACCATTGGCTTCACATAATGTTCACCGAGGTTAACATCAATTGTTTTATTTGTTTTTACTTTCTTATTCATCTCTAACTTTTTCAGATAAGAGAACACCTATCCATTCTAGACGAATTCAAATCACTAGGACCAGATGCATTAAACCCCAAGGTTCTGAAGGAATTGGCAGACATGATCTCAGAACCACTGCTACATATCTTTCGAATAATCAGATTTTGGGGGGCCCTGGGAAACTACAAGATGACTGGAAAGGGGATGGTTTATTCTCATCTTCAAAAAAAAAAAGGGGGCGGAATGGATCCAGGAAATTACAGACCTATGAGCCTTACATCAATACCTGGAAAGATTCTGGAAAAGATAAGCAATGAATCTGTGAACATTTAGAAGCAAAACAAAGTCATAACCAGAAGCCGGCATGGGCTTGTCAAAAACAGATCATGCCAGACATGATCTTATTGCATTCTTTGACAAAGTGACAGAATTAGTGGACCAGTGAAATGCTGTGGATATAATTTATTTGGGCTTCAGAAAGGTATCTGATAAAGTATATCACAACCTACTACTTGATAAGACAGAAAAACATGGGTTAGACAGCACCATCACCAGATGGATTCAGAACTGGCTGATCAAATGCACTTAGTGTATAGTCCGTAATGGAATTGCATCTGCTTGAGGGAAGTATGCAGTGGGATACCCCAAGGCTCTGTCTTAGGCCCAGTTCTCTTCAATATCTTCATCAATGTTTCAGATGAAAGAATAGAAGGGGCAAAGACAACAAAGACAACACCAAGCTGGCAGGAATAGCTAACACTCCAGAAAAGAGGCTCAAGATACAGAAGGATCTTGGCAGACTTGAACACTGGGCTCTACCTAATAAAATGAAATTCAGTGGTGAAAAAAAATAAAGTTCCCCGTTTAGGCAAGAAAATCAAATGCACAGATATAGAATAATAGCTCAATAGTGGCTCAATTGTAGTATGCAGGAGGGATCTTGGAGTCCTAGTGAACAATCACTTAAATATGAGCTAGAAGTGTGTTGCAGCTTCCAAAAAAGCCAATGCAGTCCTAGGCTGCATTAACAGAGGGATGGAATCAAGATCACGTGATGGGTAAATACCATTTTATAATGCTTTGGTATGACCACATGTGGAATATTGCATCCAGTTTTGGTTGCTACAATATAACAAAGATGTCTAGAAAGAGTGCAGAAAAGAGCAACAAAGATGATTAGGGGACTGGAGGCTAAAACATACGAAGAACAGTTGCTGAGATTGGGAAGGTCTAGTTTAATGAAAAGAAGGAGTAGGGGCAACATAATAGCAGTATTCCAATACCTAAGGGACTACCACAAAGAAGAAGGGGTCAATCTATTCTCCAAAACACCTGGAGGAGGAACAAGAAGCAATGGATGGAAAATAATCAAGGAGAGAATCAAACCAGAACTAATAAGAATACATTTCTTGACAATTGTAACAACTGATCAGTGGATTTACTTGTGTCCAAAAATTGTGGGTGGTCTTTTAAAGAAGAGATTAGACAACTATTTGTCTGAAATGGTATACTAAGCAGGTTTCCTGCTTGAGCAGGGGAGTTGGACTAGAAAACCTCCAAGGTCCTTCGTAACCTGGTTGTTCTGTTATTCAGAAAGACTAACAGAGAAAACCATTTTATACACTACAGTACCTTGACTAACATTTTATACAGTACCTTGGCTAAGACTGAATGGCACCAGATTCCTTTTTCTTTTTTGTTTGAAGAAAAATAATAAAATATTCTACTAGACATTTAATAATCTAATTCTAAGGAACAAAGAAGATTGGAACCATCATACTTCATATTATTATATAGCTGCACTTTAAATATAGATTTTTCTGCTGATAATTTTGTTGCACATTCCATTGTTCCCTTGTTATGGACCTTCAGGACTTTATTACTTACGTGTCCAACATCTGAGACAACCAGCCTGAAATGCATCTGATCTCAATGAATGGCATGAACTGTGGGGAGGGAAATATCAGTATATTTAAAGAGAAAATGAAATACCATATTAATTTCCCAGCAAAGCAATTGATTGGTGACAGATGTTATTTTTCACTTTGATTCTTTCTGATTCATTTCCTAATAAAAATACTGATAGCTGTCAAAGTATTTTAAATCATCCAAAATGTTAATTTAAGCAACATTCTTTTCTTCTGCGCCAAATTTGCAGAGACACTAACATAAACTACCTATATCATAAAACCTGCAATTAAATCCCTGAAAGTATACAGTAACAGCGAATTAATTTGTGACCTTTCATCTACAACTAGGCAAAAATTTGCTTAACTACAATTATGCCACTGAAAAACAAGCATGAGCCAGGTGGATATTTGGGTGGGCTGAGATAAAGTATCAGTGGTGATTAACCATTTATATATATTATGACATGTGGAAACCAAATTTGTATTCATTTTTCATCCATGGTTCTTTTTAAAACATAATAAGATCTTAACTATCGATTTCAGGAGAGGGTTAAATTAGCATTTCAGATCTTGCAGTCAGCTCAAGAAATTAGTGATAAATGCAATAAGGTCATTTACAGTAATCCATTACTGTGTTTAGCGTAGCATCTGCTAGATGATTATCAATAATCAATAAGTTGTTGCACGAAGATTTCCAACAAAGAACTTATCACTTCATGAGGCATCCTGATTCACTAGCTGGGAGTTTGTACAACTTGAAAGTTCTTTATGATATACAGCCTGAACATACTTCTCATAGTTTTAACCAATGGGTTCTAAACATGTTCTTTAGTGCAATAGAAAAGAAGTCCATTCCCTTTTCAGATATTTTAAGGTAACTATTATATTTCCCTCCTCCTTTAACTTCACAAGGCTTCATTTCCTTATAAGGATTCATAAGACCTATCTTGATTGTCCTCCGCTGAACCAAAGAATAAAAAGTTGAACAAATGGAGACAGAATCTTCAGAAGTTTGTTGCCTTCCAGGATTAACTTCGGGAACTATTGATTGCCAGGCTCATTGTGAAAAACTAGACTTTTCACAAAATATTTTTATAGAAAATTAAATTTCTTGCTCTTCCAGTAATTGTGTATCAATAGCTTGAAATCAGCAGCTGAAAACAATCTTAAGACTCAGTGACATTTCTACATAACTATCTAGATGCAGTAAATAAGATTATTGATAAAACAAAATGAACAGTAAAAAGGGGAAAATAATATCTTGGATAATAACTGAAGATAAACCAGTATCATACGGGGAAAAAAATCCGCTGTATTTTTTTCTTTTACTAAATCTTATTCAATTTAAAGATGGGGAATTAGTTTTCAAACTTTCGAAAAAGAAAAATTTTATGAATATTTTTCCACTCATTATCTCCACTCAACCAATTTATTTATTTATTTATT
>JAEANM010006501.1:0-18544 GCA_017656035.1 Myanophis thanlyinensis | reverse complement strand
ATCATGAGGACTTATCCGAGAACCCAAATCTTCCTTTCCTATGTATAGCACGAGGTGTAATATTATTTTTATTGTTTCTTTTTTGTTTATGATTTGTTTGTTATTATTAATAAAAAATTTAATAAAAAAATTAAAAAAAAAAAAAAGATGGACCTTCTGGTTCCCCCACCCACACACACACACACAAGACATGAGGCTGAAGTATTCTTCCAGTCCAAAACCACACAAACTCCTTCTTCTTGAGTTGGTACATCCTAAGTATGGAAAATATGGGGAACGTTAAGAGACGATCCCCCTAAATAGGTGAGTATGAAAAACATCTGTAGTTCTGGGTGAGAAAGTGACACTACAAAGCTCCAATTCTGAGATTCAACACTCCTTTCATCAAACAACTTATCTCCATTGTGTGTGAAAGGGCAGAGATTCATTTGTATCAATACTCAGAGAAAGCTCTTTAATTGGCCATAAGCTATTGAAGCCTTTGGCAGCCAGATCCTCTTATTTTAAAGGTACTATATCCCCATAATTCTTTACCCCATTTACACATAAATACACGAAATTCCAGAATGTCTACAATTGCAGATATTGTTGTTCCAGGGTCTTCTTTAGTTTGAAACTTGTATTTAGCATCCCTAATGAGGCTTCAGAAGCGATACCACCATTGCAATTAGTAAACAAGGGGCTAAATCCAGGTTGGCCCCATTTATTCCATTTTACCAAGGCAACAAAATCAGTCCCGAGATCATCAGCTGAAGCAGCATAGGCCACATATTCTCCACAGAGGTGGCCTTGATTGCTATTACCACAGTAAACAACCTCTAGCATTGTTCTCCAGATCCATCAGGCTGCACAGCTTATTTTTCTGGACACCAACCTATCCATGGTCTGGTTTTTTTGTTTTTTGTTTAGTTCAGAGCACATCTTCACAAAAACAAAGATAGTAGACACCAGGTCTCCTGCTCAGACATCTGTGACTCATTGTATCTGGAATGGGTTATTGTGTATGGAGGAAGCGCAATGATTTCTGGATTCTTTTTAAGAATATTTAATCCTGTTCCTGTCTATGTAGCCTAGAAAAACTCTAATTTGACAACACATGGCAAAAAGTACTAAGGAATGGAAATACAAAATAGGTGATGTACACCTTTCTTTGAGCCATCGTTTGAGTGACAAAAGAACAATTGGGGCAGAAAAAGATCAAGAAATTCTGCTCTATTATATTTATCAAAACGGTTATTAAATACAACTGCTGATTTCAGACAACCAAAAAAGCTTTTGTCTACTAAACTATTAAGCATTTACAACATATTTATTCAATTTTCATCCCACTTTATTACTTTCTAAGTAACTCAAGGCAATCAACATATATAATACTCCTTCTTTCTCCTATTTTTTCCCACAACAACCACCCTGTGAGGTGGGTTGGGCTGAGAGATGGTGGAGGGAGAGAGACACTGCAATGCGTAAACAAAACCAGGAAGAATATACTGGTAAAAGTCGTTTTTGTAAGACTTTTTTAATTGCTTTAACTATAATCTTCCTATTTTACATTACACGTTTTCATCTGTTATTTCATATTTCCAAGTACACATACACAACTCATATGTCTCTAAACTAATTAAATGCTAGGAGGAACAATTTGTTTATTTGTTCACCAAAATGCAAAATGGAATGGCTATAAACAGCAAAGGTTCCATAGCTTCATTCATATTAAAAAATACTAAGCAAATCTTTAGGGCAATTCAAAACGTTTACACTGGCTCGAGACATCACAGGTTCAATGCGATAGATTTGGCAAAACTCCATGAAGTTTGCATTCCAAACCAGCTGTGACCTGAAAAGAAGCTGAAATCTCAAAACTGAATAAAAGGAAGATATTGGAAATGAAGGTAAAAAAGGAGTGCTCGTGTAGTAGTTGTCTATAACTTCTTAAGCTCTTGTGGCTGCCTCTCTGCAGCTGTTATGCAACCCCAGGAAAAGTCATGTTTTGTTTAAAGGGTTGCAGGCAGGTGCAACATGCATGTCCATGCATGCTCTGAATTCCACAACCTTAGAAGATAGGTGTGGGTGCGATGCAGGTCAGGGAAAGGGGGGGGGGAAGGAAACACAGCAATGTGTGAACAGAGCCAAGACGAATATACTGTAAAGAAGAGGGGACAAATTGTTCATTTTTACATTATAGCTTTCATCTGTCACCACCGCAAAATAACAAGAGACAGCACCCTGTATTTTCAGCAATCATGACCCCAGAAAGAGCAATTAATAATTGCCTCCAGCCTTGGGGCCAATTGTTATGCACTCCACTGATAAAGAGTCAGTCCCCGAAGCTGCTTGGGCTTTTGACATGCCATTTCTGGATTCATGGCCCAATATTGGAAGAAAAGAGAAGTGGTTGGAATGCGTAGTTGCATAGTCCAGGGTACAGATCAGAAGTTTTGCAAGGCATAATTGGCATAGCTGGGTAAGAGAGACCTCGCACAACTCCCCCAGTAGAGGGGAGACCTTTACAACTCCTCATCTGGTTTCAGTGGCTGGAGAAGGAAGCTAATTTCTTAAGAGATAAGCCTAGCCCTACACAGCTTTGCTGGGAAAAGATGCAGCATCTAGAACAGGCTCAAAAAAGAATCTTCAGTCCTGGGTTCAATGGCAAAGACTCCTTCTTAGCCTATACTCTGAGATTCAGGGCAGACCCACCCTTTCTGATTATCCCCAGAAGAGGTTACCACCACTTCTCAAGGGCAAGAATGGATAACATAGTCCTCCACTGACTCCCAGCACATTGCAGATACATCTTCTATCCACATTTTGAAGCTCCAGAGCCCTTTAGAGTGGATTATCTGAAATGTTTAGATCTAATGTTGCCCCCGGCTCCGTTTGGCTATTACCTACCCCTGGTCCATCCTCTCTCTTCCAGCAATTGATAACTGGCCTATAGGACCCTATTGTCCCAGGTTGCTGTTTTTTTGCTGGATGACAGCTTTTTTTTGTTGTTGTTCCCTCAGACTTCATCCAGTGATAGCTTGTTTATGCCAATGATTTTTTCTTCACCAATTTTTCCCGTTGCCTCCAAAACCTTATCACTCCATTCAATCCTAGACTGAAGAAAAACTCCTTCAATGGTCATACTTCAGATTAAGAACTATCCTACCAATATGGTCAATCTGTTGCAATCCCGACTGGAATCTCTAAAGTTGGGATCTTCTATCAACTGAGAGAGAAGAAGAGTTACCATGGATTCCTAGATATTTATATATATTAACTTACTCTATCTTTCCCTCCCCTCAAATTTAATTTATTTCTGTGAACAATAGAAGCATTTCCCATGGCTTCTGTGCTTAGAGATTAAAAACGTATCCACCTTTTTCAAATGCACAATTATTTCACAAATTTTTCTTGAAAAAAATTGGAGGTTAAACTCTGGCCAAAACAACTCATATGAAGTTCTTCACTAGTTATTTATTATTTAATGCCTTTAAGTATTTAAATTTATATGTCATCCATCCTCCCAGAGATAATTCTAGGCAGCTCACAATCATATTTAACACACAATTATATTTGCCTCAAAGAAATGATGCATCCTTGCGTATCTCTTATGTGCCCTCACAATGAACAAACTGTCCACCTAAAAGCCTGTCCATGAAACCAAAACCAGAAGTGCAGCCAATTATAAATTATACCAATATAAAATTTATAGTATGAGCAATAGAAGGGGGGGAGGAGACTTGTCATGATAATAGATTTAAGGGCTGAACAGTTAGAAATGCTGGTGTAACTTTGAGAGGAAACTGATGTAACAGTAACAGGAAGTTACTATAACTACCAGAGCTGATGCAAGAGGAGAATGATTCAGCATTAGGTATTGCTTGTTTATGGAGAAGTGCATAGCAGTTATTACCCCTTTAAAAGATAGTTATATAAGGAAGCTAGGAGAGGGCATTCTTCCCTTCCTTGAGTTCCGTGCTTACTTGTTGTTTGTTCCTTGTTTGATTGTGACCTGTTTACAGAGCAGAAATTCTCTGCAACTTATTAAGGTATTTGCTGCCACATGTATTGCATATACTATTGTATATAAACCACTGTATAGTAAAAGACTCTGTGTTCTGTACCTTATTGCTCCTGGGTTATAGTATAAAGACAGTCACTCTGTAAAAACCTCTGACTTTGCTGCATACATTCTGACAAGACTACATTTAAATAATGTTGCTAAACAACAGAGGTATAAAGCTGAGGACTGAACAAGTTACATATGAGAAGCCAGAACCCTGGAAGGCTAAATACATCTCACTTCTTGTAAATATATCTCATACAATCTTGTAGAAGTATATTTCAACAGTCCTCAGAGGAATGCCAAGAATTGTGGTATATTTGGTATTGTGAAATGAGTAGATTTTTTTTAATCTACTATTGGATTGCTCCAATTTTACACAATGATGGGAACAGACAAACTGATCCATTCACATCTAACCATCAAATGCGGAGCATGTATCATTAGAGAAGATCCACAGCTTTTTGTACACTGAAAGTATTTTCTCCCGGCTTCTTTGGAGAAGGGTGGCTCAGAATAAGGAATAACTTGCCACAGGGGTCTTTAATGAATTACTAGTACAGGTCTGTCTCCAGGCCTGCTTAATGAGGGTCTATGTGAAAGGGGACCAGTTTTTCTCTCTTTCAGAGCAAACTCTTTGGCCCCTAAGATCTGCCATAATGAGTCAGGGAATGGCTATGTAGCACTGTGCTCGTGGGTGTAATGAAGGCAGAACTTGGCTCTAACATTATAGTTATTAAATTATTCTTTTTGGAGGAAATTTTAAGGAAGGAAGAGGTCTGAGAAACAGCCCTGTATTTTCAAGCAAGCACAGAGGCCAGTTTGAAGCCAATTGCATGCTTCAAATATTAACTTATATATATCAGAAAAAATGTATCTTAAGAATGGTTGTTAGTGCCTAAGTGCTTTTGAGTATATATGAAGTATAATTCTTTTTCTTTTGTAAAGGCAGCCAACATCAAAGTACCTCTGAGTATTTCTTTAATTTGCATACATACACTGGAAGATTAGAATACCATCAATAGCACAATGCTTCAGACTTAGGTTCACCAATCATGTTAAGCTATGTGTGTGAACCCAGCCACTGTGGTTAATAAACCATACTTTATGGCGTAGTATATTGTGTAAACCCAGTCAACTGTGCTCAGTTCAATACGCCATGGTGGACTAAACTATGACTCACTACAAGCAAACCACGTCGAGGATCACATGACAGAAGTGTTTTTTATCTGTTTCATAGAATTTCAATAATGATGGAGGAGAAAAGCTAGTACAATTCTGGCTAGTTTGTAGTCAAACCCATGAAACAGTTCTCTGGAAAAGAGCGATTCATGGATGGTTATGAGATTTGAGAATTTAGGCAATTTAAAACATTTTTTCTCCAAGAGGAATACTTTGCCTTCGCAGAAAACTGTCTAAAAATAAGTACAGCATTTGCCCTAAACATTTAATGTACAAACAAAAAAAGGAAAAAGGAAAAAGAGGTAATTATGGTGTTTAAAACTCACAATTTTAGTATTTTTAATTCAAGGTTCTGACACACATTTGGGTGTGATTATCCAGACTTGCAATAGCAAGGCATTATCTGCTTTATATACGTTTAAATTGCTCTTTTCTATGCTCCATATAAAGAATTTCTGACTTTGGGCTCAAAGGGCTGACATCCTCTGTCAAGTTCTTATATTAGCTGCATAATTAAATAAGTGATCCCAAGGCACTGGGAAATTAATCTCTGAATTCTTTGAAGACCAACTGTTGCTAAATGAAGGATAGGGACAAAAGAGTGGATCACTAGTATTTTATGGAAAGTTACCAGTATCAACTGGTAAGTGTTAATGGGAATATGGTGTGGGCTCACACAAAAAGTAAGAACACCTGCTACTACCATGTGAACAACAGACAGGAACAAACTGGTTGATTTTCCACACTAGCGTTACTTGGGAACTGCTACCCCAGAGGTAGGGAGGGCATGGTTCTAAGCTTCCTCTCTTGGCAAACAAGATTTGTTAAAAGCCATCCAGCTTGCATTGTGTATCCTTGGCATAGCTCAGCATTAGGATGCCCAAACTCTCTGCAGATACATCACCAGCCAGCTGTGCTATGTGCCCAGCGTTGGATTGTGCAGCCAAGTTCCTGCCTTCAAAGGCATGTGAAAAGTTTCTACCTTTCCAAAACAAACAAGCCATAAAGATTCCCCAGGCACCAACCTGCTCTCCCAATTGCTTTCCAATGAGATCCTTCTGTGTTTATATACCTGGCACTGTGAGAAAATACTTGAACACAATATAAACACTAACTGTCCAATTATGCCCCCTTTTCTTCTCTGGCTTGGGGCTTTTGTCAGATGCAGAACTCCTGTTACTTCCCTTCCCCAGCCTGTGAATCTCCTCTGAGAGGATGTCTTAAGCAAGGTCTATAATCAATGCCCAGCTTAATAGTTGACACTGGCAAGCCTAAGAGGAAAAATAGTCTCAAACTGGCCTGAATTACAGGTAATTAATTGTAATTAGATATAAACTCTCACTGGGTCTTTTCAGACTGTATACAAGTTAGTGTGGAATTTTGATGTGTATATTTCAAAATTCCTCCCAGCCACATTAAAGGGTACAAAAGAAGGGTGCGAATCCGCCAGCTTCTTCTATAACAGGAGTATCTGGTCTTATAATAACACCACAACCCATTTTTAGAAAAGTGAAGGTTCTGAATTGGCCCTGGGATCAGGATTTACACCATTGCTTCTCTAGTACCTGTTTTGGTAACTCCTGCTCTGGGTCAGCATGACCTGTGCTCTGAAGCCAGTTCAAAATTGTGCAATATGAATATTAGAATTCTCCAATATGAATAATATATATAAATCAATCTGAATACGTTCACTGATTCATCAAAATTCTTCTTCTAGGATTCCCCTTTTCAAAGGATATGAAAACTATTCCAACAAGAGGCTCAAGGCAGCAATTGGGGGCACAGGGGAGGGCAGAGAAAAAAGCACTGAAGTGACAAACAGGTGGTCGGCAAGATAAAGTGAATGACAAACGAAAGGGGTTCATTCCTCATAATACCAGTGAAATGTTACTTGCTTGTTTGGGATGAGGCATATTTTGGGAACCCGACCATGTGGTTTTGTTCATTAAGCAAATCACAGTTTATTGAAATGTGTCATTCCCCACCAACCTTCCAATTTAGGAAAAAGATACTCAAACTTTAAAGTTTGGAATTTAAACTTAGCTCAAACTTTAAAGTTTTGGCACTTGCTGACTAACTCCAGTAATTCCTTTGTTTTTTGCAACTTCACCAGACAGAGCCCTAGCTACAGTATTTGCAGCAATTGCCAAAGCTAGAATTTGATTTAAGAAGATAGATAAGGCTGCTAATCCGATGGCACTTTCCTGAGCCTCTGCCATATTATACACAAAGGAGTTTGTTTTGAAGGAAGTATGTTCAGGATTGCTCAGAGTTTCTTAAGGTATCAAATACAAGAATTCACATGATTATGCAAGAGATGAAGGTAATCAGAATACATGCATACTGATTGCCTCCCTTTTATCCTCAGGATTCATCTCTCTTCAACAACTGAAGTTTAAAGACATAGATAGTATTTTCGATCATGGAAATGCAACGATGGCAAGAACAGATACGAGTTGAATTTCTACCTACAACAACGGCTGGACAAATTCTGCTCATTGGGTCTGTCATTAATTGGACACCCCCACACTGGAGAAGACAGGTCAGAGTGACTGCACTTTCTTCTTCCTCCTCCTCTCAGCTTCCTGCTTCTTTTAAACAGCTAAGTAAGGATTCTCTCCTCAGAAAATTGCAAAATGTATCAATACTGACACAAAATTGAACCTCTAGGGCAGAAGTGTCAAACTCAAGGCCCGGGGACTGCCTTGGAAACAGTGAAGGACCAGCCCGTGGTGCTTCTGCCAGTGAAAATGGAGCTTGGGAGCCCCTTTTCATTGGCAGAGCGCTCGGGCCAGCACAGACACCCTCAACAAAAGTGATGTCAAGTCCACGCCAGTGGTGGAATTCAATTTTTTTTTTTACTATCAGTTCTGTGGGCGTGGCTTGGTGGGCATGGCTAGGGGGGTCATGTGACTGGGTGGGCAGTTTCTATAAGCAGGGCAATAAAGATGAGGCTAGAAACAACACCAGAATGTTTCTTCCCTGCCTTCCTGACAGGATTAACCCTGTAAAGTGGGAAAGAAACAAAAGGAGATTTCTTCTAACAACTGGTTCTCTGAACTGCTTAGAAAATTTACTATCAGTTCTAGTGAACCTGCTGAATTTTACCTCTGGTCCACGCCCACCCTGGCCATCCCTCACCCTGTCTTCCGAGGTCAAACACAACTTTGATGTGGCCCTCAGTGAAATTGAGTTTGACACCCCTGCTCTAGGGTAACTGTGGTTCCAGCTTTCTCCAAATTTCCACCCATTCCCTTGTTAAGACAGCCAGAAAACTGTACAGCCTAGAAATCCCTAAAGCAGGTTCCTCCCTCAAGCAAAAATATTCCTTGGATGAGTAATTATGTACAGGGGAACTGCATGGGTAATACAGCAGTGGGGAAGAGGTGACCAAGGAGGCCAGAAGGCAGAAAGGACATGATGCAAACTCTCGGTGAGGTGGGCCGAGGGAGTCCCTGTAGAACACTTGAGCACTTGGCTGGAGTCTGTCTTGAAATCTCTCCCTTAATTTCATAATGGATACAAGACTGAAGCCAGCAGTAAGATACTCCCTGCCTTGTACAGGAAGTTGCTATTTGGGTAAAAGTTTGTTGCGTTTGGGTGCAGACGTTTTGTTTTATACGCAACACTTCTTTAATCAAATGGATGGCGTCTCCTGGAATTACTTAGAACAGGGTGAGCTCTGAAAAAAAAAAAAGAATCTAATCATTTAATGTTAGGCTGTGGTAGCTGATGCCAAGGCTACGAAAGGTTTCCTGGAAAATAAAACACATTTGCAGTAATCTAGATCATTTTTAGGGCTTGGGAAAGAGATAGTTTCAACTGCTAGCTTCTTCTTAAAAGTTTTCTGGGTAAGCCACTTTCTGACTTGGGACAGCTGACACCAAGGTTTCTCAAACTTTGCAGTACTGCCAACGCTTTAAAATAGCAAATGAATTTGTGCAACATCCCTTGTGGCCCATCGCCCCAAATAAAACGAATGATTTCATTGAGGTTAGGTTTGAGCAAGAAATAAATATACTACTTTACATTTAATCATTATTTTTAATCTATATATCACAACCATTCTTCAACGTTGCAATACTGCAACTGTGTGCCTTGTGCAGGAAAAGTGAGTAGCAAAGCCCACAACAAGGTTTAACAATGCTTCCTCTTTAAATGTGCAAGTCTGATCAGTGGTTTTTTTTTTTTAATCTAAAACCTGCCTCTTTGCAGCAAGAATGGGAAGGCATTTTAGGATGGAAGCTCAGAATAGACAGGTGACTATGTAGGTCAGTGGTGGCAAACCGTTTACTTACTGAGCACCAAAAAGTACGTGCTTTACGTGCTTTGTGCATGCCATCTGCACTTACGTGCTGCTCCTCCATGCGTGCTGCATGTGCAACCGCACCATCTGCTCATGCATGCAGCTTTTGCACATTCAATACACATGTTCTGCGCACAGGCACTCATGCGTACATGAGCAATCATGTGTGCATGCGCAGGAGAGCTCCGAAGACCAGCTGGATTTCCAGCTGCAATTGTGCGCATGCACAGCGGATGCCCGAAGACCAGCTGGGTCTCTGCAATCATGCATGCATGCATGTGCAATTGCAGGTGCATTCTATCTGGAGGTAAGTTAGCCAACAGCTTGCGTACCCAGCAAGATGGCTCTGTGTGCCACCTATGGTGCCCATGCCATAGGTTCGCCGTCATGGATGTAGGTAGTCTTTGATTTATGACCACAATTGAGTCCAAATTTGTTAAGTGAATTTTGCCCCATTTTACAACCTTTCTTGCCACAATTGTTAAATGAATCACTGCAGCTGTTAAATTAGTAACGCTGTTGTTAAGTGAATCTGGCTTCCCCATTGACTTTGCTTGTCAGAAGGTCGCAAAAGGGGATCACATGAACTTGGGACATTGCAATCGTCTTATAAAATATAAGTCAGTAGCCAAGCGTCTGAATTTTGATGTGACCATGGGGATGCTGCAAAGGTCATAAGTATGAAAAATGGTCATATGTCACATTTTTCAATGCCATGTAACTTCAAACAGTCACTAAATGAACTGTTGTTAAGTTGACGACTACCTGTACAAGGAGCAAGAATTTTCTCAGTTTTTCTTTTTAGGTTGGAAAGAGAGTTAAAATGCCTTCTTCACAAATTGTTCCAGATCTCAGAGGTGTGCAAGGTCTTCTCAAGACCCATTTTAGCCTCTGAAATTACAAAATTCTAAATTAATTAAAGGGCGTGCGAGGCCATTAAGGTTCAGGTTGTTTCTTCATGCTTTCTAATAAGGAGAAATTTTATTTAAAAATTGTAATTTTAATGTAGAAATTCTTTTTTTTAATATGCCATTGTTTTAAATATGCTTACAAAAACTTTTCTCCTAAAGAAGGATGCACAGCAACTGGGATGCCCCTGTCCCTCTCTTTCCTGTCTCCTTACAATTCTGTAAGAGTTGGCTATTTAAAAGAGCCCAGTTACCATGCAAAATGTAGTAGCATCAACATAAGAAGAAAGATTGGACTAATTCAGCAGAGTGGCAACAGCTGGACAGGACCATTTGTGGCAAGGTATCGTACAGATCGACCACCACAAAGGACATAAACTGAACTCCACCAAGAAGTCAGATGCGACAGAAAGTTAGCCCAGGTGCTAGCAAAGGGACCAGAATCCCAAACACTGGCAAGATTGAGCAGACCAGAGCACAAATTCATTGTAAGCAGCAAGATGTTCAAAAGGCTAAGACATGGGCATCTTAAGAGGCCAGGGAGATTAAGTTTCAATGAAAGGCAGACCAGAACATCTGCCACCTCTATGAGCCATCAGAAAGGCACAAAATAGCAACTACAGCCTTCCAGGAACAGCTAAGAGAGAGACAGATCCAGCTGTCTATCCAACCTCCAGGCATTTTAATGACTGTGACGTGGCTTGAGCAAGGGAGAGAGAGCGCAAGGATAGCATCTGCCTTGGGTTTTATCCTTATGTTGTTTTTCTTTTCTTTCTTTTTGATCTGCTTGTTTGCTTTTTGTTTGTACTGAACTCTGCCCAGAGTCCTTCGGAATCAGGACAGATTTTAAGTATTGTTAAAGAAATAAATAAACAAATGCAGCTCCGGCAATGGAACTTCGAAAGCAGCAGAGGACAACAGGCTCATAATGGAATGCACCTTTAATGGGATAGGGACGAAGTCCGTCACCAAGTCATAACAAGGATGAATAGCAGCCATGACCCATCTGGAGAGAGGCTGTAAAAACTGGGCCAATCCTTTATGTACTGTAGTTTCTAAATACACAGGAACACAGCTTATTGCTTCAAACTGAAAGCCGCTAAACATATAGAATATGCAGTGATTATTTGAGGGATATTATGGTGTCAAAGAAGAAAACATAAAGAAGAATATTCCAAGTAAGACTCTTAATATGAAATGTACTTAGGGAAGAAAAGAGATGCCTGTCCATAATACCAATCTGCCCTTATAGAAAGCAAGGTAAGGAGATTCAGAGTGAGCTATAATGAATTTGTCTATTGAGATAAAGTCACTGCAATGAAGAAGGACGTCTTTCAAGAGAGCAAGTAGTTAAGATAAGTGGCCATTAGATTCAAAATGTTGAGAGATAAGCATTGATAAATCCAACAATGCATTTCAGGTCAGACTAGGAGTGGAGGGGAGTGGGTACATGTGGAACAAACCTTTCATAAAACGCTTCAGCAATTGAGTCCAAATGTAAGATTCCTCTCTAGGAAAAGCCATATTGTGGCAATGTTATGAAGTAAACATCATGAGAGAGAATAAAATGAATGTAATAGGTATTGAGAATTATACGATCAAAATACTCCCACTCAGCAAAAGTAAGGAAGCAACACCATTTGGTTGTAAATGTCTTTCTCAAAGAAAGTTTCCTCATCTGCAACAAAGCATTGTCTACAATACTGAAGGTGGAGATGGTCGAGGAGTGAATCATTCACACAAGGAATTTTAAAGTCTGCAGAATCAGCTCTTCCAGATAGGCCAGGTCAGGAAAGAGAATAACTGGAACTAAACTTACATTGATAGAGCTATCTTGAAATAGCAATAGCACTTAAGACTTATATACCACTTTATAGTGCTTTCCAGCCCTCTCTAAGCGGTTTTACAGAGTCAGCATATTGCCCTCAATAATCTGGGTCCTCATTTTACCCACCTTGGAAGGATCAAAGGCTGTGTCAACCTTGAGCCTGGTGGGATTTGAACCGGCAGACAGCAGAAGTACCGCTGTACTGCAGTACTGCACTCTAACCACTGTGCCACTGAGGCTGACAGCCCTGGTTTGAGACCTGAGTACCATACAATGGGGCGAGCTCCTATTTACTTGCCCCAGCTCACACCCACCTAGCCGCTCAAAAGCATGCAAGTGCAAGTAGATAAATAGATACCACTTAGGTAAGAAGGTAACAGCATTGTGGTGCCTTTGGCATAGAGTCATGCTGGCCACATGACCTCAGAAATGTCTTTGGACAATGCTGGCTCCCTCAGCTAAGAAATGGAGCATGAGCACTACCTTCTAGGTTTGGATACAACTGGACATGGGAAAACCTTTACCTCTATCTTGAAAGACCATTTTCTTTTCTCTCCCTCCTATACACCAGGGAGTTAAGTCAGAGATAGTTTGAGTTTCCTTGTAATGTCTTCTTCTTTTGCCAGACCTGAAACATGTTTTTGCAACTGCTGCCACATAGTTTCTTCAAGATAATACCAGTGGCTCTCCTGAGGAGGTCTGGATGAGGGATCCAAACCTCAGTACAGAAAACAACAAGTTCAGAACCACTAAAGGAGATTTGGCTTTGTATAAAGGAAATAAGGAAAATGTTTTTGGCAAGGTGTGTTATCAGAATGCCATTCATATTGTCCTCTGGAGCTTCATGGCATCTTGATCAGGAGGATGAAATGGAAATATGAAGGAGAAGAACAGAACAGAAATACATCCCTTGGATTGGAGCCAGACCCATTTTTGCTGCAGTATTTGCTGCTCAATCAGCTATTGCTGGCCATGAAGACATTAGTAGCTAGAACCCTCCAATTTACAAAAGATATGAACTACTCATGGAAGTGGTTGACAAAGTTCAAGCAACTTCCACATGCTGTGGTCCCATTATCTTGAGGCCTTGTAGCGAAATGGACAGCAAATAATTTTAATAAATAAAAATAATGTGGTCCCTATCTTTTTCAAATATACATTCATGTATATAAACAGATTTAAGGAAAGCTTTTTAAATTTTCAAGATGCTGAGATAATGTTGAACTATCGTGTTTCTCTAAAAAGATGTCCCACCATGAAAAGAAGCCCTATCACGTTTTTGAGCGCATAAGATCAATTAAGCCCCACCTACAAAATTAGCCCTAATTAAAACCCTGTCCATCCCAGGGTGCAGGAGATGGGGTGAGGCACACAGGTAAAAAAATAAGCTGGGGGAGATGGGGTGTGTGGAGCTGCCCTACTTACCAAGTCTTGCACACCCCAACACCTGCCTCGTCTTCTTCTGTGGCTGCTTCTTCTGCGGACAATTGCCGCCACTTGTACACATCGCCCCGGCCTCTGTTTCGCCTTCAGATACCTTCCGCAAAGCCCTCAGCAGCTGATAATAGAACTCTGGGGCGATCTGGAGCTCTATTATCGATTGCAGAGGGCTTTGCAGAAGGCATCTGAAGGCGAAACAGAGGTCTGGGCAATGCGTGCGAGTGGTGGCAAGCGGCCGCAGAAGAAGTAGGCGAGCAATGGGCTCCTACTCGGCAGGGCTGTCAGTGCCACCACCATAAAGTGAGTCAATAATTAGAATCCTCCAAAAAGAAAGCTCAGCCTTTTTTTTCAGGGGTCTAAAGAAAATAAGACCCGGCCTTCTTTTTGGAGAAACATGGTATATACCAAAGTTTTGGAATTTGACTGTTTATCAGGAATTGTGGTTGTTATCGAACCATGGGTTGACTAAAAAGAATGAATAGAAATGGAGATTCCAGATGTCAAGGAATGGCTGCCAGAAATGAATGATTTACTTGTTTTGGAAAAGACAATATTTTCTACTATCAAAGGATGCACAGAAATGTGTATTACTATGATAGATTTTGTGGTATCTTACAATAATATTTCGAACTGGTCATATTACAATAATGAATTCATTAGCAAACCAGTGATTATTGACCAGTTAAAAAAAGTAATTTCCAGAAGATTGCCTTTCCCAGCAAGTTGAATTACCACCGAAGGAATTGTCCACACAGCACACCAATTCCAAAACTACTTCCTGTGATTTAACAAAGGAGTCGATCTCACAGTATCATGATTATTGGCTTACCCTATAAGTGTAATATTTTCTGATAGTATATTCAAGATAGAAGGAAATTCTTGAATGCCCAAAGTGCCTTAAAAATACCCAGAAGCAAAAGCTCATTGATGTGAACAACCAATTCAGTAATACACCACACATCATAAATCCAAAGGGATTGGCAATGAATTTGGCAATCTGTTATAGTTGCATTGGTAGTGATCATTACGAACTGAGATGGCGAAACAATAATAACATCTCTCTATTATTCATTACAGTTTGCTAAATTTGCTAACGTCTGGTTACTGTCAACCAAAAACAGGAACCATAACTGGCATAGGTACATCTAAAGGCAACTTTATTGTGGTAGCCAATATATAGCTCAGCAATTAAAAAACCTCAAACTTACTTAGCACCAAGAAAGGCAAGCTAAATTAGCAGCAGGTTGGATTAGAAAATTGATAAGTTTTTTTAAAAATAAAAAAATGATTTTTTAAAATTTAAATCAGATTTTGTTTTTTTATCAAATTTATTTTAATAAAATGCTTTTGGAGTAAAATTCTATCTAAAGATAGTTTTCTATTTAAAATACATTAATAATTTAGTTTTTTCAGCATGAAATGGTGCTTAGTTATGTAGCATGAGGCTGTATGTATATTTTGCAATATTAGGACTGTCGGTGAGTCAACAGAGGATCAGAGGAGCCTCTGCAGGACAGAGATGACAGTTGCTCTTTAACAATTATGATTTAAATTGACTTGATTTAAATCAGGCCTTTTTACTAGTGTTTTAAATCATTATTTAAATCGACTTGATTTAAATCAAATCCACCCTGATTAGCATCTTATCTGGATCACTAGAGTCTTACTCCAAAAAAGATAAATTCGCTTTCTTTTGACATCTAGGTCCACGTCAATTAATTTAAAATCTGGCAAAGGAGTGTAGGATTCTTGGTAGCTGAATATATTGGAAGTAATATTCTCTTTAAAAGTTTTTTTTGGGGGGGGGATTGATCTACAAATCTAGGCTTAAGATTCACAACTAGCAACCAGTTAGCCAGTCTGTATAGCAACAGCACTTAGACTTATATACCACTTTATAGTGCTTTACAGCCCTCTCTAAGCAGTTTACAGAGTCAGCACATTGCCCCCAACAGTTTGAGTCCTTATTTTATCCACCTCCGAAGGATGGAAGGCTGAGTCAACCTTGAGTCTGGTGGGATTTGAACTGCCAAACTGCAGGCAGCCTACAATCAGCAGAAGTAGCCTGCAATACTGCATTCTAACCACAGCGCCACCGAGGCTCATAGACTCTATGCATTAATTTTATAGGGTAAGTAATATTGGAAGAGAGAAGTTTGCTCTCATAAATGCAACTTATTGTTGTTTGATCTGTTTAACAAAGAAACTGATCAGAATGAAGGAAATGAATTAAAAAGATCCATTGACAGACAGCATTAGAGAAAAGACATAACATGGTGTTGTTTCAGTAGGTGAAAACAAAACAGGAGCTGTGCCTAATGCATTCATGATAAAACATCAGGTTTGGCTCCCACTAAGTTTTGAAAACTCTGAATATAACATGGAAGCCACAGATTTGGATTCTTTTTTTCCATTCAAATTATGTGTGAACTAATAATTCATGGCCACTGTGAAAATCTTGATTCAAATTGTTTGGGGCCCAATGCATACCAAAGGTCACACATTATATCTGGTTATAATCTTAGGCAAGTGTGACATGATCTGTAGGTGGAGGACAGGAATTAAATTCCAGAGGAAGCTTGCAGTTTCTTCCTGAGAATGTGGGTGTGCAGTCTGACTAAACCCTTAGTCTCTACCTGGACTGGGCAGGTAAATAAGGCTGTGATTGCTCCTATGCAATCTCTCTCCTTTGATCCCAGAAGCCTCTTTGTATCTCTAACTCGCTCTGGGTGATGAAATGACAAAATAAATGCCTAGAGCCTTGTAGGAGGAAGATAAATAGTGATGTAAAGGATTGTGGTGGTATCATCATCATCATCATCACCATCATCCTAGCCATTGCCTATCCACTGTAGGATGAAGGCATCTTCTCCATGTTTCCAAGTAATACGGTCTTCAGCTTGTCTTTGCCAGTTGGGCTTGCAATACTTGCTGATGTCATCGATCCATCTTGTTTTAGGTCTCTTTTGTGGATGCTTTTTATCAAGTGAAATCCATTCTATGACTGTCCATGCTGGCTCAGGAATTCTGGGAGTTGAAGTCCATGAGTCATGAAAGAGCCAAGGTTCCCGACCCCTGGTCTTAGTCTATCCTACCCATCAGTTCTTCTTTGCTATGTGGCCAGCTCATTTCCATTTCGATTTTTTTTACTCTTTTGATGATGTCAAAGTTAGTATAAAACCCCCTACAGTATTAGGGACTTCGTTATGAAAATAAAAATGATAAAAACAATTTCCCCCTTTTTGCTGCATCTACAGATAGCCATTTAGCAGCCTTTTTAGGGTGACCCCCAAAGTGTGACTTTTTATCTGCTTTCCCTCTGGAATAGCATTCCCCCTCCTTCAGCAAAGCTTGAAAAGCTGGCTTTTCCCCCAAGCCTTGGGTTAGAATGAGCAGAGAGCTCCTTAGAGAAATCAAAGAGGAGAGATTGGTTTGGGGATGTTCCCTTCTCGCTTTTTTTTCTTTCTTTGATAAACTGTTTCTATAATCAGATTTTGCTGCTGTTTACTCTCTGGAGCAGGAGTGGGGCGATTATGGCAACTTTATAACCTGTGGAGCCATGCTGGCTCAGGAATTCTGGGAGTTGAAGTCCATAGGTTATATAGTTGCCATAGTTACACACACCCCGGGTCTAGTGCCTGGTGGCCTATGCATCTTATTTATAAATAAATATTTTAAAGTTATTATTTCAGAATTTGGGTATCTGAAATAACCAGTAGGACTGGCTCATAGTACCAACCTACGTTATGAGATTACTATGGGACTCGGAAGACCTCATTCCTGCTTTAGAATCGTCATTCTGCTATATGTTTCTTTATCTCTTAAGACTAAAAGTCTGTATGGATTGTGATACCTCTTAATGTTATAATTAGTTTGCTGAATCATCCCATGACTGGAAAGAGAAAAATACATGTCTAATCAAAAAGGGTCAACCTATCCTGGATGGATACAATATTTTCCTTAAATCATATATATGGTGACAAGTATATCAAAATATTTGCTTTATAAAGTTGCAGAAGACATGTGCTTTTAAAAATGAATTTGACATATGATTCCTATTCCCCAGGACTTAATATCCCATCTGTAAAAATCACATTAAATATACTTCGGTTTGTGAGCTTTGTTGAAAAGGTTAGCCCTATGAATGCAACTGTGTTACAGAGCAAAGTACTGTATTTTTATTTAAACACCCCCACCACACATATGAATTTATGAATTTAATTCCTAAATTCAGCCATCCATATAATTAGCTTGCATCAGAGGTATTCCTATTTCAATTTTACAGAGAGAAAAACTGAGGCTTACTTAGAAACAAGTCTGTACATAGCTTCATGGATTGGAATCCAAATCTTACCAATCAAAAGTTTTTGCTTTGGTAACTCCTCATGTATCTTTTTGGTAGTTTTAAACTAAAATAGATGTCCCTTGAAATAGGACAAACATCCTTCTGGCTATACAAGATAACTCTTCAATTAAGTGCAGACTTAGGGAACCAAGTGATAGGAATGCAACAGAAGGAATGGAGCCCACAAGAATGGCCTTGTAGGTAGAATGAACAAGTGTATTCAAGTGTATTCAATCTCTACATCTGTGTTGGACACTCAGAAGTACAAGTAGTCCTTCACATGCAACAATTGGGCCCAAAATTTCTGTTGCTAAGCAGGACAGCTGCAACCTTTCTTGCCACAGGGGTTAAGCCAGGGGTCCTCAAACTTTTTAAACAGGGGGCCAGTTCACCGTCCCTCAGACTGTTGGGGGGCCGGACTATAGTTAAAAAAAAAAACTATGAACAAATTCCTATGCACACTAAATGTGAGTATAATAAGCGAATGAAT
>JAEANM010006500.1:0-18545 GCA_017656035.1 Myanophis thanlyinensis | reverse complement strand
ATTGGTTTTTTAGTTGTTGTTGATGTATTTTTTACCTGCTGTACACCGCCCCGAGTCCCTAGGGAGAGGGGGCGGTACATAAATTTAATAAATGAAATGAAATGTTAATGTATTTCTTCAAGATGCCACATCTTTTTCCCCCCAAAGCACACATGGCCCTTTTTTAATATCTACTAAAAGAAGAAGAAACCAGAATTGGCCTCAGGACAAGTGCAGAGAAATCAAAGATCATGTATGTGAGCTCCACTGCACAAATACAAGGAATCATATTTGGATCACAGAAACTTGAAGAAGTAGAAAGTTTTGCCTATTTGGGTACTGTAATCACATGAAATGGATATGCAGATGGCCATCAAGTGCCATATTAGAAAAGCAACAGGTTTTCCAGAGGATGAATAAAATTTAATCCCCATCATCTATATCACTAAAATTTAAATTCCATTTGCTCACTTCTATAGTGATCCCAACAGCCATTTTGCCAGTGGGACCTGGAAGGCATCAGCAAGTATTAACAAGACATTCAATGTCTTCTAAGAAAGATGCTTTGCTGAATCCTAAAGATTTGCTATTTTGACCATCTTATTAACAAAGTGCTTTGAAACAACGAAGTAACAAAGAGTTTCTCCTGCAAATTACATAACATTGTTGCACACAGAAGACTCCAACTTGTTGTAAGACAGAGGTGTCAAACTGGCAGCCTGTGGGCCAGATGCGTCATGCATAGGCCACACCCACCCCAGCTCTGCAAAGGGGGGGGGGAAAGTAGTGAAATGTCACGTGATGGCAATATGACGCGGCGAGTTTGACACCTGTGCTGGAGATGACCAGGCTAACCTGAGGGAAGGATCCAATGCATCATACATCACAAGTCCCTGCATGCCTGCAAGAGATCTAAGTCCAACCCACCTTGAATGCCTTTCTTATCACCCACTCATTTCCCTTGACCATTAGTTGGTCAAATTCTTGTACAGAGCTTAAACTTGCAATCTTTTAAACTGCCTGAATTGATTTCCCTAGTGCTTGACATTTGTGGTTCATATACTCTGTATGGATAATAATCAAATTCCCAAGATAGCATCTCCCACTCCTGATGCCAAATGACCAAGAGGACACCCTCAAAATACATGGCCAAGAATGTCAGTTGATGACTTAAAGGCTTTAAACACCATATGGGAAGATACTGAAGTACTCGCCCAAAACTGAAAATACTGGAGATCCCTTTCTGCCCGATGATACATAGTATGAAAAGATCTAATGCTAATGCTAAATTCAAAATATAGAAAAATACAATCAATGCTATAGAGCTAATGTAGATGTTGTTACAATATGATTGAACTCATTAATACATTAACAATCCCTTACTTAGAGCTATGTTTGTTGGCAATTACAGTTCCAAGAATGAGGACGGAATCAGGCGGGAAAGGCTATTTTACAGTTTAAATGTTATTGACTAGAGAAACTATCTCAGGCAGTTAAATATTACCAAAAGCTATCCCATCTGAACTCAGAATCACGGGTTTAATTTTATGAGGAATTGCGAACTGGTTACTAAAACCAGACACTGATTATACAAAGTTCCATCAAACATCTGTTTAGATTGTTCCATCCTAAAAATATTACTTTCAAGTTGGGTGTCAAGTCTAAAAGGACATTTTGGACTGGGGGGAATCCCTTGGGGGAACCCTGACAGTGGGCTTTATTTTTAGAGACTTATTGCATACATTCATGTAGTTTTCTTGGGAACCTACAGAAATATTTGCCATTGTCTTCTTCCAGAATATTTCAATTTCCCAATCTAGACCTGGGATTTCTTGATCAACCAACTAATCCCTAACTGGCCTTGGTCCTGCTTAACTTTTTGAAATCAGCTAAAGTAATAGAAATTGTGGCACACTAGACAGAGCAGTTTTTTACAGCTATTTATCTAGCCAATGTAAAGGTATCTTGAGCAGTCCTCCATGTGAACCTACAATGGCAAAAATAAAAATAAGGAAAAATAAAAAGTGCCTTTTCCAACTGAAATTATTTTCCAAAGATTTTAGACTTTACAAACATTTATGCCACCAGTCATAAATGCATGCTTTTAATAATATGTTAATTGGAAAAGATGTTACCAGATACCTTTTCTGATGTTGCCACATTGATAACCAGAATCTGGTTTCTGGCTTTTCCTAGTCCCTAATCCCATCGGGAGGCCCCTATCTCCTTCCATGCCCACCTCCCACCTCCCGATGGAGAATTGAGTTTCATTGAGGCTTCGGTTTTTTGTCTCTCCCTTCCCGCTTTTCTGCATTTTTGCTCTGTATTTTTGATCCAAGCTTTACGAAAACCGAGAGGCCGCCTTCTCTCCGAGAGAGGTAAACAGGCAAGCCATCAACAGGGAGTCCTGGAAGAGGCAAACCACTTAACCCCGGCAACAGGGCTCATCTGTGTCTGACGT
Organism: Myanophis thanlyinensis; assembly: GCA_017656035.1. Classification (NCBI taxonomy): domain Eukaryota; kingdom Metazoa; phylum Chordata; class Lepidosauria; order Squamata; family Homalopsidae; genus Myanophis; species Myanophis thanlyinensis. The sequence goes on along the minus strand of JAEANM010006500.1, from coordinate 16,105 downwards.
TCCCAGACAAGTGTAGGCAGATCCGAACTTGGCCCGCAGGAATGCGAGCTGATCAGATGCGGGAAGCAAGAGAGACGACCTCGGCCGCTTACATTTGGCGGGAACTTTTTTTTTTTTTCTTCTTAACTTTGCCCCATTACGAATTGCCCTATGGCCGCCCGCGAATGGATCAATTCATAATTGTTACCCAATGGCGAGGAGACGGCTGCTTCCCCTGCTTTCGCTTCTCATTCAATAGCGCGCCGGGGGAGGCGTGAGGAGACGGCGGAGCCACCCAATGCGCTGCAAGGAGAAATGCGCTCGTTTGGGGTCTCTATATAAAGGCTGGCCGGAGAGCGAAGCAGCTGTTTTCGCGGTGCTGCTCAGACCCGTAGCGCGTCTGCTGTCGCCAGAGCACCGATAGCTTCGGAGAGCCGTAACCTACCGGAGAAATGGTAAGAGCCCCATGGATATTTCTGCCCTGGGACCGCTTGGTGCCTTTTCCAGGGACTTGGTTAGGAAAGCCTCCGTATGGCCACAGGTGGGGCGTTATGTAATTGGTAAAGGGCTCCTTTACCCAAAGTTTTTCTTTAACACACACACACACAAACAACCCAACGCTGAGTGTTCCACTTTCCAGGCCTCGTAATTACCGCGTCCAGATCTCTAGCGAGAGCTGGTACAACCTGAACGTGCCCCCCCCCCCCGGACAGACTTTGCTCCGAAAAAAGGGCGCTGGGGCTGGGTAGCCAAAAGGTCCGAATGAAGGCAAAGGCTTTCCGGAAGCAGAGGTCGCCTGCCTGAGAGCCTACGTCCTTCCCCAAAGATATGGCGCCTTTTCCTCCCAAGAAACGCACTCGTCTTCCGCTAATGCTCCTTTCCCGAGATCAATGGCCCAAGTTTTCCGAGAGAAGGCAGCGCTGCCGCCACCGCCGCCACTTCAGAGTGCGGCGTTTGTGGCGGGGTCGAATTACGCTTTACTCGGAGTTTCCTCGGGTGAGGCTCTCGTATTGAGATGTCTGCGTTCAAGGGCTGCGCGTACTGTGTGTCCAGAAATCGAGAAGAAATTAACAAGAGTTGGGGAAGCCGAGACACGGGCGGACTTGTATCACGGCTGATTTCCGAACAAAAACTTCTCTTTGTTTGAAAAAAAAAAAAGGGGGGGGGTTGGAAGGGATGCGAAAGAAACTTTGATCCGCCACCCTCGTGCCCGCTTCTTTCAACTTCCGCGAGTTTTAATGACTCTTCACCAACCAGCTCGTATTTTTCTGAAGGACTTTGGGCTTCCCTCTGTAAAGTTGTAACCGATTGGAACATTTCTGTCCGTTTGAGTTTCCTCCTTCAACTTTCTACAATGCAACTTTGTGCATTGACATAAAATGGTGGAAAAGTTCTAAATAAGATGGCTGCCTGTTTTTTCTATCCTGACATTTCAACACTCTTATGACAAAATCTAGTAAAACTGTTTTTCACAATGCAATCTGGCGCAAAGTTCATGTTGCTTAAGTAATTTATCCTTTTATTCTAATTGTTTTGTTTCTTCCTAAATTGTACTTCAGATTTTTAATTCTTACAATTATTCCAAGATATTTTTGTTAGATTGTAACCATATATTTTTGTTACACTGATTTCACCATAATGCAGGCTAATGAAAAAGTAAGACAAATCCTAACTTAGAACCCTAAGCCTAAACCTGTAGAACAATCAACTAAAATAATATTTTCTATCCTAACATTTCTAAAACTAATTAAAATAGATTTATATCTACAGTATTTAAGCTCTGGCCTTTAATGACAATTATGCAAAGAATAAATGATGACTAAAGAAGGGTCCTGTGCACAGCCCAACATTATTCCAGTTTTATAGACCTCTAGGCATTGATGCAGTCGAGCACTGAGCACCAGGAGATGCTTAATTATAATACTGGTGCACTGCTAGATAGATGGGTGCAATTTTCACTGCTCTATTCTACTTTTTGGATGATTGGTACCCTTGGAATTTTCAAAACCCTCAGTGAAATAACTGTCAATATTAGAGAGGAGCTGTTTTTTTTTAACTAAATGTTTGGCCCCAACAATTACATCCATTTACCAGAAAATCAAATGAGTAAGACTGTGCCTCTACAGGATTCACACTATCTGCTTTCTTTTTCCTGCACAAATACTGTATGACTATAAGAAGAGGGGTGAGTTGGCGTATTAGGCATAAAGAGGTATGTTTGGGCTCACCTGGCACCCCTGAATATCCGTACAAGGCCTCTGCACATAGTGGAAATAGTTTTTACCCATGACTTGAGGGAGTAAATGGCTTTACATTTTTAGCTTTACAAAGTATATCTTTTCTTTGACCAGAGACACTGGATGTAGGAAATGATGAGAAGAACATAGTTTGTCCTATCTGACATTGTAGGGTTTGTTTGGTTTTTGCTAATTTCTGGCAAAAACCAGAAAACTCACTTAATGATCCTGTTCGCAACAATCACTGAAGGTTATAAAATCAGTCACCAGCTTTATGATCGCCACAACTGTATTTCCAGCCTCAATTAGGGTCACAGCTCAAGGACTGCCTGTATTATAGCTTTTCCCACCCTGAAGCTTTCACAATGCTAGCCAGAAATTCTGGGAAATAAATTCCTTTATTTAGGAATTCAGTATTTCAAAACAGCTAAGGGCTATTTTATAAAATGAAAGTTAAATGTGTTATCGTAGAATATGAAGTAAATAGTGAAGTCTTATTCTAGCATTGATGCAAAGTTTCAAGGGATTGATAACTCCTGAAAAGATGACCATCCCTTCAATTCAAAAGAAACTGACAGTTACCTATTTTCCCTTTAGTGAATTAACTGGCACTTTGCCTTTTAGTTTATGGTAAAGAAGAAAGAGGAAACTGTACTAATTTCCTGTCTGTCTCTCTCCCTAGCGTGAATGCATCTCAATCCATGTTGGCCAAGCCGGTGTGCAAATTGGCAATGCATGTTGGGAGTTGTACTGCTTGGAACATGGCATTCAGCCTAATGGCACAATGCCAAGCGACAAAACAATTGGTGGTGGAGATGACTCATTCAATACCTTCTTCAGCGAGACGGGAGCAGGAAAGCATGTTCCTCGTGCTGTATTTGTGGATTTGGAACCAGCAGTCATAGGTAAATATGGCTTACATTGCTGCAACAAAAGGGAGAAATGTAGAAGTGATTTAACAGAAAGGTTAATATGTTAAACAAAACTCCATGTTTTATGTGTTGCCTTCTGGACTTTATAAAGGAAATTTATAAAAGTATGTTACCCCTACTGGATCAAACCACAGTATTTATTTCCAAATGTGTAAATAATCTGCTTTATTTTATTTAGACTTTGATACTTCATAACTGTTGGGAAAAAAAACAGATAGTGTTTCTCTTTGTCCTCTGCTACTGCTTATTCTCATGATTAGTTTGTAGCTTTTGGACTACTTGGCACAATGAATCATGTTCCTATTAAGTGTCCAGTTAAAACATGGATTAAAATCAGCAACTAGGAAATAATATTTATATGGTCTTTCATCAGCTTATTGCCCATCTATTTCCTAGAGAGGAAATACCAAGTAGCAAGCAAATTCAATCATATTCAAGAGAGTCTTAAAATTAAATGGTATTTTTTTAAATTTAATCTTTCACAATAAAAAATTGAAAACTAAGTTCATTTAAAAAAATATTTTAAAAATTAAATATTTGTGATTAAAATGTATAGTTCTGAAACCAGAAACCAATATTTCTATGAAGGGAAAAATAAAAATATTATAAATGATTGAAATTTATAATCTGTATTTCCTTATCAAACCTAAAACCTGTACTGATTTATGAATATAAAATTGATTATTTACAGAAGAATGGAAATTGGTTGAACAGGAAAATAAAACCATTTTAAAAAGTTTTTTTCCCCAAACCTCTGCAGGATATCATTTCTAATATTTTATTGTTTCTTATATTTATAGATTTAGGTATTATAATCTTAGGTATTGAGAGGTTATGGTTTAAACAGTGATACTCTGAACCAATGAGTAAATAGAATGTGAACAATAAATTATTTTCTAGATTTTCACTGTAGAATAATGTATGTATTCTATTGCAGATGAAGTGCGAAATGGGATATATAAGCAACTCTTCCATCCTGAACAGTTGATTTCTGGCAAGGAAGATGCTGCTAACAATTATGCAAGAGGTCACTACACTGTGGGAAAAGAAATAATTGACCTTGTATTGGAGCGGGTTAGGAAGCTGGTATGTCCTAATATTTTAAACTTGTCAAACATACACTGAGATTTAGCTTGAGCATAAATCAGATCTAAAACACAAATTATAAGTGCCATAGGTAGATGAGCTTATTGTCCTGGGGACTGCAATATAAAGTTTTTTTCCAACAATAAGAAAAATATCATTGGCTGAAATGAAGAAGATAACGTGATATGGAAAGGTGCTTATCACAGGCATTCCTGGAGCTTCTCTGCCCATTTGCAGTAATAGTTACATCTACATGGCTAGGCAAGCAGTGATTGATTGAGTGGCAAAGGGTGCTGTTTCTCCCCAAACTCCTCTCTTCCTGGGAGGGAGGGAGGCTGGGCTTCCAGGATGCAGTTGTCACATCAATATAACCCTGACCTTGCAGCAACCTGGCCATGACAATCAAGGAGAACTTGCCACATGAAAAAGGCAATGACCTCTGAGCCTGTTTGTGGGCTGTGTTTTGGGGGCACTTATCCAGCCAACAGACAAAGTACAGCATCCAGGTGAAGAAATGATTGCTGAGAGCAATCATTTTTTGTGATTTGGGCTACTCATGGACCATACTTTTCCTACGATATATTTTTTCAATACAAATCAGCATTCCTAGAGCCAAAAGTTGTTGGAGCTATTCATTTTTCTGTTCATTTCTTCTTTTTGACTTTCATTCTCTCCTGATATCGTCTCGCTTCCTGGGGACAAGGATCAAACCAATGTTGCCAGTGGTCTAAACTGACAACTTGCAAGAACTTTAGACTAGGTGGGACAAAAATAATGTAGTTACTGATACATTCTTCTTATATAAAAAGATCTTACTGAGGAATCAGTGCTGGATTAAAATCTCTTTTTCTTAATTTCCTTACAGATCAGAATAACAATTTCTTGGCAAGGAAATGCTTGCTACTTTATTGGATATAAAAAAGAAAAGGGCAAATTTATAGGACATAAATCTTGATTGTACTGTTGGAATGTAATATGCATATTCTTCTTTTAGGCAGACCAGTGCACCGGTTTGCAAGGGTTCCTGATCTTCCACAGTTTTGGAGGAGGCACTGGTTCAGGTTTTACTTCTCTGCTGATGGAACGCCTTTCAGTTGACTATGGAAAGAAATCAAAACTTGAATTTGCCATATACCCAGCTCCTCAAGTTTCAACTGCTGTTGTTGAGCCATATAATTCCATATTAACTACGCACACTACTCTTGAACATTCTGATTGTGCCTTCATGGTTGACAATGAAGCCATCTATGATATTTGTCGAAGGAATCTAGACATTGAGCGCCCAACATACACCAATCTCAACCGCCTCATTGGTCAGATTGTTTCATCCATCACTGCCTCTCTCAGATTTGATGGTGCCTTAAATGTGGATCTGACAGAATTCCAGACAAACCTGGTGCCTTATCCCAGAATTCATTTTCCCCTAGTCACATATTCCCCTATTATTTCAGCAGAGAAAGCCTATCATGAGCAACTCTCTGTCTCTGAGATCACCAATGCTTGTTTTGAGCCATCCAATCAGATGGTGAAGTGTGATCCTCGCCATGGCAAGTACATGGCCTGTTGTATGTTGTACCGTGGAGATGTAGTCCCCAAGGATGTCAATGCTGCCATTGCTGCTATCAAGACAAAGCGTACCATTCAATTTGTTGATTGGTGCCCTACTGGTTTTAAGGTAAATATTGCAAATAGCATCTTGTCTAAATGTAGATTTCTGAAATAAATGTAGGATCATGCAACTTTGAAATGGTATAAACAGCATCATTATTTACAGTGCAATTAAGATACTTAAGAGCATATAGCAGCTGAAGGGTTTTGCTCACAGTTCTTGAGATGCTACTGTAGATATATAGAAACTGCATGCCGTATTATGTAAATTGAACTCCATTTCTTTAACAGCAGAATTGTTTTTGGGGATAATGTTGGGATATTTTCTGACAAATGCAAATAATTTTTTTGCTTTAGTTTTGCTTTATTTCAGTTTTTCTATGAAAAAGGCAATTTAATAGATTATACAGATCCGGTTGTGGTGTGCTTAAGCACAGAACAATCTTTACAGAATTTCTTTTCTCTTTGTAAATGCAGCACATTCTGATATACAAATGTAGAAATGTTGCTTGGATGTAGGAAAGCCTGACAATGTATTTCTGTAACTTTATAGGTGGGCATTAATTATCAGCCCCCAACTGTAGTTCCTGGTGGTGACTTGGCCAAAGTCCAACGTGCAGTCTGCATGCTAAGCAATACCACAGCCATTGCAGAAGCTTGGGCCCGTCTGGATCACAAGTTTGATTTGATGTACGCCAAGCGTGCTTTTGTCCACTGGTATGTAGGAGAAGGAATGGAGGAAGGAGAATTTTCTGAGGCCCGAGAAGATTTGGCTGCACTTGAAAAGGATTATGAAGAAGTGGGCACTGACTCCTTGGATGGTGAAGATGAAGGTGAAGAGTATTAAAACTCTTTAAATATTGTGAGGCTGTTGCCATTTGCTACTTGACCTGTATTACCAAGAAAAAATGCATTTTTACATCTCCAATGTAAACATTTAGCATTCCATGATAAAGTACTTGGAATAAATTCTTATAACCAAAGAAATTTCACTTGTTGATACAAGTATTAAATGTTTAGCTGGGATACAAATAAAATGATCTTGCATATCACTATGGAGTGGTCTCATGGTAGCATATTCTTTGACAGTTCCACTCAGTATTTGCATATAGTAAGTTTTTTTCTATTTTTTTAACTGGAAAACAAATTCATCTTTTTTTACTATTTCAATAAAATATTGCTTGCCTAAAAAACAAATGTTCTTAAAAGAATGCCAAGTATCCTTTATACATAAATGTATGTCTCACATGCATTTAACATCTGTTCAATTTAAACATTCTCATTTTTTTGAATATACAGTGCTGTTTAACTGCATCACATGATCAAACATATTTCCAGACTTTCTCTAATACAAAAATGTACAACTTTTTTTCCATATATCAATAACCTCCGGCAGCAAAACTTTATCTGCACCCCTCCCCAACATATAAGCTCGACATAAACATATCTTATGTCCCATTCTGTTTCATGCCATTCTCAGAGAATTTGGGTATAGTTGCAGCCTTTGAATCGTAGATGGTGCATTTTTTTAAATTAAGATGTTTAATCTTAATGTGGTGGAATGATAGAAAAATTAATTATAGTGATGATACCAATCATCTGAGATGAGCCTACTTAGATTTCTTGTTCGAGCATTAGAAGATATATTTGAAGAATATCAATGCTTCTCTGAATTACAGGAGAAAGAAGTGATCTAGTAAATCATGTTTATTTGTATATTTTCCATTTGTTATAACAGTAAAACTACTCATACTTCAATTAGTTCATAGCATTCTATTCCTACTCATTACATGTCTATTAAATACACACTCCACATCTGGGTTAAGGTATTAATATGCAGGTGATACCCAGTTACATACTTCTACCTTCACAGCCAGGCAGATATGCAGTGAAGAATCCTAAATCACTGCCTAAAGCCTACTAGGAACCAGATAGGGAAAAAGAGTAGCCAGTTTGTAGGAAGGGAATAAAAACTGGCGCACCCCAACATTAACAAAAATTAATTCCATTTTTATATAAATTATTCAAAGCATACAACTTTCATGTATGTTGCCCTTTAATAACTTTAGTTAATAAGTTAGTTAATAAGAAGCATCTGCTTGTTGGGTGTCCATGATGTCAGTCAGATATTGCCAGTTTAGGCAGGTAGGAAATATTTTCAGCTAATGGGTACACAAGAAATTTGGGGAGCTTTCAAATGGATAATCTCAACAAATGGTTGCTGGGAGAAGTATCTATTCATACATCTGCCATAAAACACAAGGTCACATATGCTACCAGTTACATGACAAGTACCCTGCCAATCTCTAAGCCCCAGAGTAGAGTATCAATCTAGGTTACATTAGCTAGTCACATTATTTCCATACCACTACATTACCAGTAAGTCTAAAAGGGATCCAAGCAAGGGGTAATTTAATGGATTGGGGAGTCTGTAACAGATCACTTTTAATGTTTTAAAATGTAGCTGGTATCCACATCATGATCTCAATTCAAATAATTTAGAATGAATCTAATTATCCCCAAACTCATTGTGCATCTTTATTAACCTGATCTCAGAAGGCAGTTATTAGTTGGCCTTGACCTCAAAAATACTGAACAGTTAGTACTTGTAAGTACAGTTAGTACTTACACCAAAGAATCTTTTAACTATAAAACACATTAGAAGCTTTTTTTAAAAAATTGGAAGGAGACAATATGGATAATCCTCGACTTACAACTATTCATCTAGTGACCATTTGAAGTTACAATAGCATTGAAAAAAGTGACTTATGATTGTTTTTCATACAACCAATGCAGCATCCCCATGGTCACATGATCAAACTTCAGACACTTGACAACTGGTTCATATCTATGACAGTTGCAATGTCCAGGAATCAAGTGATCACATTTTGCAACCTGACTAGCAAAGTCAATGGGGAAGCCGGGTTCACTTAACAACCCTGTTACTAACTTAACTACAGTGATTCACTTAACATCTGGCAAGAAAGATCATAACATGGAACAAAATTCACTTAACAACTGTCTTGCTTAGCAACAAATTTTGAGCACAATTGTCATAGTTCAAGGACTACCTATAGCAAATCTGTATTCTTGTAAAGAAAATAGTTGGATAATTTAGTCACCAGACTTCAAGAATAAAAGTCTTGCCTACATTACAAAATAGAACTTTTGTGGAAGAGATACATTTACAATGGGTGAAAATATTTTTATTTTACATTTACTGACATATTACCATCATCTTAATGGATTTACAGTAATGTGCTTATTATAACGTGTTAACCATACTTAAAATATGAAATCTTGTCTTTAGACATTATACTATTATACTATAGCAAATTCTCATTCCTCCACCCACATTTAAATAGTGTCCTGCAGAAACCTGTTAAACCTGATTATTATTCTTTTTGTATGTGCTATTTTCATGCTGTTCTCAGTTTAATTTCCTGCTGAGGTCTGATGAATGTCAACTGTAAATGAATATATTTTGCAAAGGGGTGCTTAAAAGGGATTAGCCCTTTGGGTTTAAGTTGTGCACTGTTTTTAATGGGTGGCTCTTCCTTTGAAGTGCAGTTGGAGGAAGGGAAGTCTGCCTCTTAAAAGAGAATCTGGTTAGACAAACTGCAAGTTCCTGTCTTTGGTAGATATTTCATGTGATGTCTAGTGTCTAGTGAATCTCACCATTGTTTTGTTTAGTCTTGTCATTTAAAAAAAGAGCATAGTAATAAAGTAATAAGTAATAAACAGGATTAGAGATAACTCAAATTTAATTTCACTTTTTGTGTTCAGGAAAATACTCATGGTGATTGGTGCACATTTGTCCTACATTTCACCTAGCAATGATTGATAGTGTGGAAAAAAAATGCCATCTGCATTAACAATTTTCTTTGTCATTGCCCAGAGCAGAGCGAGTTTTTTTAAATATGTCACTTTCCAGTCACAAGTTGTTCTTGGCAAAAACAAACCAACTAAAACACTTATAATACTTCTGAAACTAGGTCAATTTATTTATAAAGGTTTCAGGGGAAGCACTGGACAGAATGGATTCAATGAACAGTTGTCTCCAATCTGGTTCTTCATTATGTATTGGCGTTCTATTTCCCCATGTTTCAGTCAACACGGCCTTTAGTTAGTCTGACTCGGAGTGATGACCTAAATTAAATCAATGTTTTTTCAACTTCAGCAACATTTCAGATGTCGCTGGGGGATTCTGGGAGTTGAAGTCCATACATATTAAAGATGTTGGGTTTGGGGATTTTTTGTTTGTAAATTTGTATGTCACCCATCTCACTATCAAGCAACTTGAGCTAAATCATCTGGAGGTACTAGGTTGAAGTATACTACAACATATTTCACCTTCTAAATGGAGAATAACACTGAGTACAGTTCGGTATTACTTATTCAATGCTGATTTGAGAAATATATAAGTATTGGATTTATATCATGCATTACAAACCAGAATGACTGGATTGGTACATTATGCTAAAATCAAAACAAAAACACAGTTGTTTACTGATACATGTTAATTCAGCTACATTAAAAAATACTAGCAATTAACTTCGTTTTCCCTATGGATTTTATAAATTCCAGATTTGACTAAGACTTGATCCAAGTCAATTTTGCACCAATTCTTCTGCTACCTTTTCAAAATAGATGAACTGTATTCTTTCACCATGTAATTTTATTTTAAATAAGTAGCAATGGAGAATACCTGCCGATGACATTATGATCCTCTCCTTGACATTTGTGGCAAGTCCATACTTATATCTTTGATTAAACATCTATCATTCTACCACTTCTCTTGGAGCATACTGTCTTTAAAAGCTGTTTATATTTTTGCTTGTATATACATAGTATTAATTTTTTAAATATAATTTAATTACAGTCCATGAAGCCACCTATTTTAAATATATGCTCCTCTATTAAGTACTTAGATCAGAAGACATAAAAACATTTTTAAGATGCTTTTAAGATCTTGCATAAGTGTTTCATATGTGCAGTTCTGGATTATTCTCCTTTAATCTTGCACCGAATATGCTTCTTTACATTTCTGAACCAACCACTACATACTTCTGGCAGGTATTTGCTGCATGAACAGATTTCTATCCAGCTGGCTTCTACATTAAGGTGGTATAGTACTGCAGCAGTTGTTACCACAGTCAGATCCTTCTAAAGACAAGTTTGGAGTTTGTGGCACAAAAGCAGTTCTGCTCACCACAGCATATTTCAAGCTTTTTGAACTACTAATATTTGCTTTCATGAAATAGGATACTGATCCAGCATTAAAGTGAACATTCCTGTGTATATAGCCCTTAGGGCAGAAAGAGAATTGAAATTAATTTTCCCATATAGGCCCAAGTACTGCATTATCTTTGAGAGAATATTGCTAGAAACATTAAAATTCCATTCTTTATTGAACACAGGCAAGAAATGTGACTGGGTGACTTTGGGCCAGACTCTCTCTCTCAGCCCTACTTCACAGGATTGTTATTGTAGGGAAAATAGGAGTATATAAAGGAACATTACGTATGTTTGCCACCCTGACTTATTTGTAAAAATAAATATTTGCTGCTTAAAGGATAAAATTGCATTTTCCCATTCCACATAAGGAAGCAAATTCCAGAAAGAGATGAACTTTACTTTCCCAATAGAGAAATTGTTTTCTCCACTGCAAGATAAAGGGTTATAAAATGGATGGAAGACTGCAAACTTTACTCAACACCTTACTGTTCCCTGTGCCACAAGATCTTCCTGTCCAATGGTAACATCTTATTATTTCTTAAACCTGAGAACTCAGCAGATATGAAGTCTATTATTTAAAACTCCATAACACAATTATACCAGTTCAAGTGCAATCATTTTATTTAGCTCACTCTTATTTGCAAATTAATGCATTTAAATATTTAAATATTTCATTAAAGCAATAACCTACTACAAAGAGGAAGACAATAATAAACAAACATAAACAACTAAATAAGTATGATTCACTACTGATCTGATGAAAGTAGATTCCCCTCGGGAAAGGACATGTTTTCTTGGCTTCTGAATACAATTCAGGCTATAGATATATAGCCAGCTACAGGAAAAAATGATACGGTGTGATATAGTGGAATATAGACAATATAGTTCTCCTTGCTAGAGGTAACAAGAACAAAAAGTAAGGCCAAAATATTCAGAGCACTGTGGTATGCTCATAACAAACCACTGAAGAAATACAGTAAATGAGATATAGATAGCTTGACTTTATTGTATTCTGGATTTTGTTTGAATTTATTTACTAGACATTAGTTGTTTAGAGACTTGCTTTATGTTAGTCTTCATGGGCTTCAGACATTTTTAGAAAAGCGAAAGAGAAAGCCTTAATAGAATAATTTTGCATCCCTGTAGTCCTTTTGTTAAGAGTTTAATCTTTTCATTCATTTAGAGTTATGCTTTGTCATGGCTTATGTATTAATCATACTAATGCTTCAAAAGTTACAGGTTTTATAAATTTGTGTCCAATGTAGGCTGGTCTGTGTTCATTACTTTAATCTTTTCATTTGATACAGATATTGCCACCAATTACAATAGCACAGCAAAATTGACTAAGTTCCTGCTTATCCTGTACATACTATTTCCACAATATGTTTACAAATAGTTTACTTAGTTAATTTTTACTGCATTTATATAATATACTAAACAATGAACTTAACCAGACCCAATTCACATAATCCACCAGGCTCAATTATGGTTAGATAGTTTGTAGTTTGGCGTGTATTGCGAAATCATCACTGTCTAGGGCAATGGTGGCAAACCTTTTCGGCACCAAGTGCCAAATGTGAGCATGCATGTGTGATTTGCATGCATGCCTTCCGCACATCTGTGTGGCTTCTTCTATTATCATGCGTGCAAGTCTTTTACACATGCATGATTCATGTGTGCATCTTATGTGCATGCTGCAGACATGTGTACACATGCAATCACACAGGAGTCTTGCACACATGCACAGTTGCACAGGAGTCACACACACATGCATGCGCAGTCGATGAGTAGGGGCGATGGCTGGCATGCCGGCAGAGATGGCTCTGCTTGCCACCTGCGGCACGCGTGCCATAGGTTTGCCATCACAGGTCTAGGGCCTATCAGTCTCTTCTGATCCCCTGCCACTTTATACATCTGATATAGATGAGCACCAAATCTCCAGAGAAAATATACCTCATTGCTGATTTCATCCACCAAATGTGGTTTATATTCAAAAAAAGGGAATACATTACAATGTGGCTTCAGGCCATTAAATATTTACTTTGACCTCATATTTTTTTCTCCATTTAAATGATTTAGGAAGTAAATTCATTCTTCAAGCTCAAGAGAAATTGTATGTAAGACAGGACTTAAATGAAAGGTAATGAAAAACTGCACAGAAAAATAATTTATTTCCCAACACTTAAAAAGAGTAAATATCTACTGCCAATTTTCTGCAGCCATGCCAAAGCAACCCTCTTCTTCAAAAGCTGATGATTTAATACATTTTTCATTTGAATTCAGTAAAATCTTCTATTGCTGATGTAAAGCTATCAAGTTCTCAACCAGATTTTATACTTCTGACTTTAATATTAATAAATATTAGGTGACAATCATTATATTCCCTTGCAGATAAAGGTGCATTTCAAGGCATTAAGAGTAGCTGGCAACATTATTGATAATATCACAAAACTTAATCTATGTAGCAGATTGCTGGCCAAAACCCCTTAAAAAAACCAAACAACCCTCCCCCATCATCATCAAACTAACAACACGTAATTTATATGAGGAATTAATACAGCTTTCTATAGAAGTATAGTGTGTAGACGATGTCGAGAATATTTAATATATTTATATTTTATTTCCAAAGCAGAATAAGCATTTTGTGAAAATTACAAATATAATAGAAAATTCTTTGGTTCATGTGACCAGAAAAATCAGTTCATACTTTTAAAACCTTCCAAAAAAGTAACCTAGTATTAACCCTAAAAAGGAATAAAGGTTATTTTAAAGGAAAAAAGATAATAGAACAGAAATACAAATAATTTAAGTCTGCATCTGTGTAGATACTGAAAACCCATGTTATATTTTCCAAGGGTAAATATATTATTGATAGCCAATAAAAAATAGTTGCCCAGATCCAAGTGTTGCTAAAACAAGAGAAAAGTCCATCTATCAGTGACTTATCACATTTTGGATATGACCCTTGCTGTTGCAGCAGCAGTTTGTATGTGTATTAATAAATGAATGAATGAATAAAATCTCAAAGTGTAAGGTTCATCCTGTCTCTAAACTTACTTTGATCATTTCACACATTAGTGACATACTTTAATTTAATTTAATTTTATTTTCATTTTATTTTGAAAATGTGGTCATTCTGGGTGGCTTATAAAAAAATAAAAACCCAATTATATAATAAAAACAATAATCACAGTAAGACTTTTATCTTATTTTAATGTCATGTGCCATTATCGAAGAAATATAAACCTTGTCCTCTTTACTGTGGAATTGACAAACTGATCGGCCAACCCTATAAGATGCTCTAAGTGAATAACAGGAATTAGTTTTATGTTGTTCTGGCTTTTCTATTTCATGTTCTAACTTTTAACTATGTAATGAAACAATGTCCTTGTACAGCACCATCTAGTGGGAGCCACAAAGCTCTGCACTGCAGAAGTAGTTCAAGGGGACTGGACTGGAGTAGGCGAGTGATGGTCCCAGTGCCCTGTAGTGTAAATTGTATTGGTTACAGATATGTAATTCCAATTCAAAGTGCTACATGTTCACCTTTAAAATCTTATATGGCTTAGGACCAGGTTACCTAAGGGATCACCTTTTTTTAAGAGTCTCTATCCATTCAATTTGATCTAGCAGTTTGGATATGCTGCAGAAAATTCTGTCAGTCAATGAGTGTCAGCTGACAGGAATTAAAAGATGGGCCTTTTCTGCAGTAGCCACTGCTCTGTGGAATATCCTCTCCTTGGAGATTAGAATGGACCAAACTCTGTCAGCCTTTCACGAGGCTTTAAAAATCTGGTTGCGTTCCCAAGCCTGAATGTGATAAGGGCCCCATTTCTTGGCTTTACTGTTAACATCTCAGTTGCTGAGGAAATTTATTTTGGATGTTTTTTTTTAATTGTTTTTAAATGCTTTATTTTAACTGTTTTATATTTTTTGGAACTGTAAGTTGCCCAGACTCCTTGTAGAAATTGAATGAATAATAATAATAAATAAACACTACCACAAAATGTAAAATAATTAGTTTAACCATACTTCTGCAAATAGTTTCTTATTGACATACAGAATACTTGTCACTCTCATTTGCTGAAGATCCTGGAAATTTAATTAATTTTATGTTAGTTTTGGAAAGCATATACTGTAAAACAGGATTCACTCTCCAAGCATAGAACTACATACAGCTAAAAACACCATCCAAAAACATTGGAGCCCCAAGCAAAAATTTCTTTTTAGGGTCTACTAGACATATGTCTACTTGAAATTCTTTATCGATTAGATATTACTATACTGAATTAGGTTTTTGAAAGGCAATGAAGGGTTGAATATGTTAGTTATCTTAAACTATATCCTAAACAACTTGAATCTTTCAATTTATGAATAATTTTGGAAATACCAAACTTAGTGTATTGTTTTGTTTTGTATTTCAGTATTTACCATTGTTAATTTAACCACAGCTAACCAGTTTTTTGAACTCACATGATACACAGAACCATAAATCAATCACAGAGCCTGGGTTCAAGCAACATATATTCCAATGTGATTTACTAGTTGGAGGTTTGATATGTTACACAAACACTTCTGATCAACTAAGTCAGTGGGGAAGTTGGCAGGTAACAAAGGTGGATCATGTGACCACAGGACGCTATGACTATGTGATTCACCTAATGACGGCAACTGGGATTGCTGCTGTCATAAAGCATGGTGACATGACATCACACTTTACGACTGCTTCATTTAGCAATAGAGTTGCAGAATTACCATAATTAAACTAGGACTACTTGTATTGGCTTAGAGTGCATTATTAAGGCAGTATGTTTTTAATTATAAGTTTTTGTGTGGTTTAATACTTTACCATTAAGCATTTCACTGCATATTGTACTATGTATGATTGTGCATGTGACAAATTGTATTTAGATCCCCTCCAATCGGGCTTCAGGCCCGGTTTCAGCACGGAGACAGCCTTGGTCGCATTGGTGGATGATCTCTGGAAGGCCCGGGATAGGAGTTGCTCCTCTATCCTGGTCCTAT
>JAEANM010006499.1:0-18546 GCA_017656035.1 Myanophis thanlyinensis | reverse complement strand
CTGTTGTATAAAATATTATACAATCATATAGAATATATAGATGGCATTTTATTAGCAACTGTACACATGTCATGACAGCATTTTCCCTTATCAAAGATGTAGTTTGTAAACTTCAAATACTTGTGTATCTGTTCCTGTTGCTCTGACATGAGTTTTAATTAAAACAGATTTATGAAGGTGACCATTTCTGGTTCAGTTATAAATGATGCAGCCAACGACACTGAAACATCAATTGCCATAGAAACAAACAAACATACAAACAAACAAACAAAAAAACCCCACTTAGTTTAGTCATGGGACATGGTCCTTTCCCAAATCATTAAAAGATTCCTCCCCCCACCTTTAAAAAAAAAAAAAGAAATCATGCTTCAGGTTGGTGGATAATGGAATCCATCATCAAATGTCTTCCTTTATGATACTAGAACAGAAAGAGCCGCAGGCCCTGCCCACCTTTTGCATGAAGCTCTGGTTCTTGGAGGAGGTATCTCCCTGGGTTTCCTCACCATTTCTGATGTTGTGAAATCATCGCCCTCCACACATGAACATCTTACTTGGTCCTGTCCTCACCCACATCTCTCTTTGCCTGTGGGAATCCTCTTTCTTCTGTGAACCAGACTGACAAGACTGAGGGCTTCGCCTCTCCTTTTCGTGCCATTATTACAAAAAGACGAACCCCAAAGGCTAAAGACATGTCTTCCTGGAGTCTTCTTTCAATCTGGTTGCCATTAAACCTGTGTTTCTTCAGAAGTTTCCTGATTGTCCACCTCAGACTTGATCATGCTCCATATAGAGGTGATCTATTTTAAGCTGCGAGAATAACTTCTTCTAAAATCTAGTCCTTTTTAACCTCAAGATGGCAGAAACCAGCCATGTATATATTCTAGCCTAGAGTAAAATTAGAAAACAGAAAACCCAACCATCCGCCATTCATAACCATGACGCTTAGATTAAATATCTGCATACACCATAATGCAATAAACTATTATCACTATAACAGAGTACCTTGGCGATCGTCACACATAAAATATTAAGATCCTACAAAGTGCATGCTTTCAAACAAGCTTTGGTAATCATAAAAAGCAACATTTCATAGTATTGTGCTACAGAAAAGTGCTACACAAATAAAGATTAGAATGGACCACCAAGTAGTTTGTTTCATTTTGGTTACTATCAACCAAGTCTTGGAGGTTTCTCTTGAAGAGGGTGGGGTAGTTTACAACTCATTACCCTGAAATGTATTGGCTACTCTTTCCTATTTAAGGGGTTTCCCCCCACCCAAAAATGCCTAATCTTCATTCTTAAAAACTATGCCTTTTCAAAATAAATTGATTTTCATTACCTTAATTTCTGCGCTAAACTTAAACTAAACATACCTTTTTAGCCTGTGACCTTTTCCTGATTAATTTGCATCCTTTTGAATTCACTCCTTGTGTTTGGTGGTGCATAGAAAGGTCAAACAGAAGTGCTACAGGAATTAAAATGAGAGAAGTGTTTGGTCTTATCTCTGTTAATCTGATTAAAACGTCTTGGGCCAAGAATGATCAGAAAGGAACAAGTTGCTGCTGTGGTCTTCATTTTTGTCACACGAAGGCCTCACAAATCCTTGCCATTCTTCAACAGAGTTTAAACTCCTTTTATGAAACCTTTCTTACTGTCTCAATATCTGTCATATGTTCCTTAGCGTAGCTGGAAAGTCATTCCTTTGATGAATGAATATTCTTTTTTCCCCACAGATATGAGGTAGGAAAACTGCTGTGTGGACTTCATTTTTTTTTTTAGTTCTTTGCATAAATACATTATTCTCAAAAGGGATGGCACATAACTCTGACCAGTTGAAGCAGTTATCTTTTCCATTCCTAAAATAAGCAAATGTTAGTGGGGCGGGAAATGGTGTATATCAAGCAGAGTTCCACCAAATCACCTCTCATTTTAACATTTACTTTGGAAATCGTATACAGCTGAACAATTGTCTGTATTGTTTTGCTCTTCTGTTCCCTTGGGAAAGTGACTCTGGATTTGGCCAGTGATCACTTTAACCTGTTGGCTGTGGCAGTCCAGATGTTTCTGTTGAGCTCATGAGCAAAGCAAGTATCATAACATTAATCAGAAAACACAAACAAATGAACACACCCAACAGGGGGAAAGAGAAGCATGAAGAAATAAGAAAATCACAATGAAGGGTAGTGAAATATGAAAACATTATTGTTCCACTGAGGGTGGAAAGCCAGCCACAGACATAAACACACTGCAGGATTTGGGCTCTGTAGCCACTCAAAAGATTTGACTGATTAGGAGCGTACAGCTTGTGAGGGTGAATTTCTCCTGCTGTTGCTTTCAGCCACATTACAATCTAAGTACCAAGAAACTGACAATATCTGTGTCACAAACCATCTCAAGAAGGAGCAAGCTTCCCACAGTAAGACGGTCAACGTTTTTAAAAATCTTAAAATCTGTTTTGTTGCAATCTCTACATCAAAGTCTATTTTCCCACTAAACTAATTCCAACCATCCCTGGTGAGAGATTTGTTCTGGAAGAGGCAAAGTAATATCTAATTTAAAAGAACATTAAAATAATGGGATACTCGCACTTTCATTCTGTTGTTACAGGAATTCTCATCTTCAGCACTTCTCCATGTATGAGTTTCTCCACAAAGAATTCTCACCCAAAGATTGGGGAGTGTCTAAGAATTGAAGATATCTGGGATAGGGAGGGGACTTGTTTAGTGAAGACTGTATATACGACTTTATCATGTCTATACCTTGTTTTCTAGTTGATTATAGTTAGTTATGGGTACCAAGACAATTTTTAAGGCACAGGTCTAAATTTCCAAAGACACAAGTATCTGCTCAATATCTTGATCTACAGCTGTCATAGTCTTTAAGGATGATGGAGTTTAATGCGACCCATATCAAGACACAAGGATGGGGAAGATTATGATAGATAAGTATCGCAAATAAACCTTGCCTGAAACTTTGGATTCACACCTAAAATAGTCCCACTAACATGCTTAGTACAGAGGTTAACTCCCTCCCCGCCTTACTCTTCCATATCTGGATGATCTTCTCCTAAAGTAACATCAAAGGATAGCCCCGAGCCATTAAAAAGCAGCCAATAACTCAACAATTCCCAATTATAGTGACCTGCATGCCAACATGCACAATGCCAAAACAGAACAGATTTCTACAGCTGGGGAGGGTATGAACCTTCCAAACTTGCAGGAATTGTTTTAAAAGTCCCAGCAATTCTTCAATTCCCACCCAAGCTTCCTGCTTCTATGGAGCCCTGGCACTTGGAACAGGATGTGGTCACAGAGCTGACCTTGGAGAGTTCTAGACAGAAGGGATAGGTGGAAAAACAGCAGGTCAAGCCTGGGAAACAGACTGATTCTTCCCTATTTCGCTAGAGTCCATGACAGGGGAAGAGAAAGAAAACGGAAGAAGGCTGGGCAAGGACTTGCATGCAGAAGGACTGGGAAGGGATAATATGGGAGGGGAAGAGGGGAAGTCCGTATTCCACCCACCCCAAGCAGGATCTTCTAAACCACAAGTGAGAATCCACAGTATAGTCCTTCATATGGCATTTTAGATCCCCTCTGGACATCTATAGAACTGACAGAGCTGGTGAAGTTTGATTCCCACAAGTTTCCCACAGATAGCTTAAACCTAAAGGAGCATGGATGGGTCCTTCTTGGTTTTATGGGTCAGATAGCTATGATTTCCCCAAATCCTGGCTCTGGGATGGAGGAGAATTACTCAGCACAGCTACATGCACACTTAAACTCACACACAAATGCAAATGTATTTTTAGGCCCCCAAGTGATCGTGGAGGCTGGATAAACTACACTTCTACTATTTTTGTGTCAGCAGAGTGGCTTCTATGACAAAGCTCGGACCAATTTTATGAAGTCATAAAGCAGTGTTGAAGTGTTCAAGAGAGAAATTGGTCCACTTTTCACTACATTTTCACTATAACTCCATGTTTGTACCCTCTTAGCAGACATCACAATGCAAACCAAAGAGAACTCCAGCACTCAGTCAAAAGTGGTTGTACACTTTGTGCAAAATCAGGAAATTAGGCTAATCTAGTTAGCTGCCTGCAGAGGCAATAGTTCAGAAGAAAAGCTGTTCCTTCAGTAAAAACATCCAGCTATTTTCCAAAGGATGCCCTCCTGTCTGAATTGGACATTCCTATTCTCAGTGCTTCTCCACCACTTCCACAGCCTGGGCTGAACAGTCTACTTGTTTTTCCAGCATCCAGAACCTTCCCCAGCGTACATGAGTGGCAGAGCAGAACTAGGCCACATTGGGAAGGAAACATCTTTTGAACATCAATTGACCCAAGATTTAACTAAAGTGTAAGCCTCTGCAAGGCAGGGAAAATGTGTAGAGATGACTTTCCAATTGCTGAGCTTCTCAATGCAACCCATCAAAAGGCAATAGGTCCTAATCCACACAATCCCTATGTAAGAAAAGTCAGAAGTGGTAAAAACACAGAATGCAGATATGCTGATGTCTGCAACAGAGAGAGAAATTGCAATATAAACACTTCAGCTGGATAAACACAAAACTGATCCAGCTTTGGCAGCAACCTCACACCCAAAATATTCTCTACAGCAAGCTGAAATCTGCAAATACCTGCATTTCCAAAAATTTCCTTCCACGTGCACAGAACAGTTCACCCACCCTTTTAAAAATTATTGCATAATTTAGTCCTGGGGACTGAGAACTGGTCTCGTAGCCCAAATGCTCCCAACTGGCCCTTGAATATTTTTGTAAGAATTATTGTGAAAATTTCACTAAGCATTGCTCATGTCTTTGCATCAAAAGCACCAAATGCTGCCTTCTTATTTACCAAAGGGGAAAGAAAGATGGAGGAAGATGGAAATTCTCAACAGCCGAACTCTGTACTTTAGCACCATGTATTCTGATTTGCAATTGCAATTTGGGTGACTAACCCATGTTACATAATTCATGACATCCTGATGAGTAGGACATCATGACAGCTTCCGTCAGATGTCAATGCTTGGTGTTGTTCCCTGTGTGGAATTATGGCATTCTTGCCAAAAAGGGGTGAGAGGCAGGCAGTGGGTGATACCAAGATTCCTGAATTGGCCCTTTCACAAGATTACTGAATCTTGGAAAATCTCCCTGATCCCATACAAATCTCATGAGATGTCAATGCCAGAAGGGCAAGAATCCCACAAGAGACTTGTCATGTTGTGGTTCTTGGTAAGATTGCTGGAATATCTCAGGCATAGGAGAGATTGTGCAATTAATTTTGAAGGGTTAATTGAACTGGGATTTCATAATTATGACATTTTGCCCTTCAAGATTTCATAATGTTGGACATACCAACAACACTCAGCTGTATACACACACGTAGGCTTCCCTCTGGGAAGAGCAAATCAAAGAAACAGCTCATCTGGCTTACTGCCCTTCCAACGTCTTGAGCATCATTGTTCAAATGATGGTGGCCAGATAGTTTGGATATCAAGTATCCAAAATACATTCCAGCAAAGCTTTGTGAGACCCAGGGGGCTTCCCAAGCCACCTTCTTGAAATTGCATAGGACTGCTACTTCCTGTTAGCTCAGCAGCAGGCAAATGTCCAGGTGAAAACAGACTCTGGAAATAGGAGAGAATTCACAGGGAAGAGCCTGTCCTCCTTCCTTGTGCAGTCTCATGCCTGCTCCGAGACCTTTCTTGCTGTGCTCACCTGAGCATTATCACCTTAAGGAAGCGCAAGAGCAAATCACTGGGCAGAAAGAGCCAGGTATTCTCTTTCCTCACATCAGGAAGATTTACTGGCTTCAGATGGTTTTGGAGACGTCGTGTTTGCTGATGAGAACCTCCAGGAGGCGAAGTTTGGCCTTGATGTGTTTGTATTCCAAATATTCCTCTGACATGGAGATCCGATCTTCCTTCTGGGGACTCCTGCAAAACAACAAAATGGGCATTCAAACCTCAGCAAGAAAGCATCAAGGATTCACAACATCCTTCTGGTCAGGAGACCAAATTTTCATTATTTCATTACTTTAGCCAGAGGTGTCAAGAGGGGGCAGGTGAGTGGACAAAATCCAGATTAGAGCCAAGGAAATATCTGCCACCTCTCCAGGCCCAGGAGATGTAAATGTTTATTTGCAAAAGTTAGTCACCAAGAGATTAAAAGGCTATATAGATATCTTGTGGGACAGAGACTTTCTCTTTTATCTGGGGCTTTCTGGGATCTTCTTTTCTTTCTCCTGAATGGCAGCAAGTATACATTGTTAATAAAGACTGCAAATCCTCACAAGGGCTGGGTTGAGGAGTAGCTGGAACCACAAGGGGACAATCCCTGGCCAAATACCTATTTCTTGCTGTCCCCAAAGAGGAAAAGATACCAACTTCAGAAAGGGGAAGGGAGACACAAGTAATGGGAGCCATCATTGCACCAATAATATTCTCAAAGCTCACAATTCTTGTGAATTTCTCCCCCACCAGAGATGATGGTGGGAAAATAAGTTATGTCTCTAAGAACTGATGCTACACATGGTGCACCAAGTGAAAACTATTGCTTTGGGGGTAAGTAAACCGAGTCGCCCACACTATGCGAAAGGCATAAATGTGATGCACCTACTTGATATGATTCTTTCTGGGTATTATATTTGGCAAGGGGGCCTTTCTTACCAGTGCCCTCAAGTTCCAAAGTCCATTTGTCAAGCACACAAAAGAATGTCTTCTCCTGAGCCTACTCTGTTGCATGATGCTTATTGCTGCAAAGTTGTCTCTTCTATTAGATCTCTTGAGTTGGTGGTTGATAATGTTATATTATTTATGTATTTCAACCATTTTCTATTTTTTTTTCTACCTGAGGACCCTGGAGGTCAAAATGTAGGGTAGAACTTGAAACAAATGAGTATCCCCAAAGCCATTTTCATCTAGCTTCTTTTCAGAAGATTGCTGAAGTTGTAAGTGACATGCAAATTAATCCCGCAGAATGACTATGACAATCTCCAAAGTGTGTGTTGTGACTTCAGCGCTCTCCTAACAGTTGCTCATGTGTTCTGAGGATAAAAATGTTATCATTTCCAGGAACACCAGGTGCCTAGACTGAAACTACCTCTCTGTAAGAATTATTCTTCCTGTTTCACACATTTGCAGATGGGTACTTTCTTCTATTCATACTGTTCAAGAATCAAAATATTTGGAATCAAAAGGTGCAGTCTACCTCAGTTTCAACAAAGAAAACAATACTTTTACCGGTTATCACAAGGCTGTGAAATACCAACTAGTCAATGCAATGACGCCTCCAACCCATTAAAAACTTCCTGTGGTGTACCATTATTTTGGGGAGGTTTACAACGGCCTAAATCACGATCTGCCCATCCATGATGTTGCGATTCAACATGCATATGACTGTCTCACCTTCCTGTTTGTCTAAAGAACTCTTCCTCAAATTCCCGTAATACTTTCCTTATCCTTTTCTTGTCGGCTCTAGTTTCTCTGAGATGTTCCAGAAGCACAGGCCTACAAAAGAAAATAACTGGAATTTCAAGACCTGAAGGGTTGGAAAATGGTTGAGCAAATCATGGTCCCAAATAAGTCCCTTGGAGACTCTCCTTGAGATGGAGGTACCCAACTGCTTATCAGAAAAATTTGGTCTACCTAGTTCCTAGTGAGTTTAAAACCATGTAATGAACAAGTGTCAAGCCTAAAGGGAATATTTGAAGAAATACTTTCTCTTCTAATTCATTTTATGAATGTTATGGTAGTTTCCTTTTAGTCTTGTCACACTTTTCTCTAGAAAATGTATTTGGCAGTCAGACTTAGATAATTAATCTTATCTTTACAGCATTCTTTCCCGTGAGAAGCAAGGTCATTTGGTCTGCACCTGCTGGGGCTGGACATGAAGATAAACTTTGGGTGCTACCCTAATTGGATTGGAGCAGAGGATGGCATGTGATGATTTAGGGAAAGAAACTTTGACTTTACTTTGGGTGGAGAAAATGTGGGAATTCAGGTTTGGGTTTTCTCCAGATGTGCCAATACGATGTCTTCAATAAAATCTCATTCTAAGGACTTTTCTTTCCTGAGAGTTTTGATTACACTGGGGATGTTACTTGGAACCCTGACAACAAGTAGAGTATTTATGAATACTTGGTAGTAGTAGAAGATGAATGTACACCAATTGTGCAGATTCACATTGTGCCCTAATGAACACAATCGTCAAAGCAAATGATGGCACTTCTTTTCCCTACACTTTCCTATGAGCACTTAATAAGCGTGACCGATAAATTAAAATAAAAAACAAATAAAAATAAATAAATTCCCTAGAACCAACAGGGGCATCATCATTTCAACAAGGGGGAAGTTGGTACTCACATGGTGGCCTCATGTAAATTGGACATCGAGAGGGTTGGCTGTTTCACCACTTTCTTTTCATCCAGAGGAGAAACAAAGGCGGGTTCATTCTCCTCATCTGAGTGACCCATCTGTGCCCCAGGAGGCCAATGGAGAGACCCAGTGGAGCTACTCTGAGGAGGTTCTTCATCAGAGTCTTCCTCCTCCTGCTTGGAACAGGGAACAAGAGTTATCAGGGTCCCTCCCTCCCTCCCTCCCTCCCTCCCTACCCACCCATCATTCAAACGAAGAAGACTAGAACATTAATACCAGAAGACAAAAAGATATCAATACAGAGACTGGCTTGGTTTGTATTTAAGTATTTGAAATGTTGGCTGGCCATGGCTTTCTTCACATTAGAAGCTGCAGACACTTATTCAGGGTCTTAGTGCTCATTATTAGAAGAGAAGTGTAAATAAATCACACTTTAGCACAGGGTCTAACACTTTCTGAGATGTATGTTTGTTGTTCTCTGAGACTCTGAGACTAATTATCCTTAATGGATGTCCCAAAGATGTTTTTCAATAGGGAACTGGACTTTTTCCTTGAAAATATTTTGCTTCTCACCCAAGAAGCTTCTCCAGTTCTGACTGTCTTTAATGGAATTCTTTCAAAAGAAAGAATAACTGAACGATGGTCTTTCTCCATGCAAGTAACCACAGTTATATCTCAACCCCAGTGGTCACCAACAGCATGCACTTTCCATAAATATAAGAATTTGACAGAGGTTACTTTGATGCTACAAACCAATAATCCCAATCCAACCCTATTTGAAAGTATGTCCAAGTAAATCCCCTAGGTTTTATTTCCTGAAGAAAAATGTACTGACGAGACCCTTATGCATAAAACAAAAGCCAATGCACAACTTGAACAGAGCCTACAAGAATCATCATCTGGTGTGGTGCATTTCTTCACACAATCCTTATGAGACTTACAATAGTTGTAATCAAAGAGGGTGTTGATAGAAGCTGCTTTATAATTCTGTATCTTTCATAAAGAGGCTTCATCAAACTCCTGTCTTGCTGGTTAACCTAGAAAGAAAAAGTAAGGAGCACCAGGTTGGGTCTGAAGAAGCATCTGAAATTTCTTCTTAAAAGTCACAATCCCTCAACAGAAGTTTCTATGCGGATTTTTAAATGAGGAATATAAGGCGCAAAACACAGTGATACTTCTGTGCTGACGGGATATCATTTGTCCTAATTTTAATGTTGTTCTACACTTCTGTAAAATAAACAGGTTGTCAGAACTGATTCTATTTTTCCTTTGCATACTATGTTATTTTTTCCTCCAAGAATTTAAGAAGAAAAGACAAATGTTTGTGATTTGTAAATACCTTGTGTTGGAAAAGCACCACTTCCAATCAGAAATTGGACTGGCGCTCCACCAATCCTTAGCAGCAAACTGGCACAATGTAATTCACATTCTCTGCCTAGTCTTTGCGTCTGGTAAATGCAAAACTTCTTATAACCAAATGCACATCATGCAACATTAAGACTGTCAGACCTTGGTCATTCCAGGCAAATCCCTTGCTGTCCATACTCTGCAATTTTAGGACATGATTCTGTACCACCTCATGCTTTCAGGGGAGAATCAAGGAAGTGCTAAAGGAATGGATAAGATGAATGATATATTGATGCCAGTTTGATTTAGTTCATGGCAGCTCCTCAAAACTGTTGGAAGATGTTTCAGAAAAAGTCCTCCTCTCATAGGAGGACTCTGAAGATTTTATCTTCAGACCATCAGCAGATTTTTTTTCTAGGCAGAAAAAATGGGGTGGGAATTAAGGTGAGTGGGCAGATCTCTGCCTCCTAAGGGTTAAAACTGAATGGTTCATAAGACATTTAATATTCCTAGACAAATGTGCCAATCATAAGCTAGTTATGCACAAAACCTTGCACATTTCTGAATGTTCAGCTCATGCAGCTTAACTCAAAGATGCATCACAGATTTCAGAACATATTTTGCAGGGAAATATACAAATATTGAGAGAAAATCCAGTTAAGAGTATATTTAAATATTCAGATGCATTTTTGTATTTGAAAACATCTGTATATTAATGTAGAAATGGACTTATCATTAAACATACACCAAAGGGACACAGACCCAAACCAGACTTGCATGTCCTTCTTGGCTATCATAATCCATCTTCAGAGGAGAACATACAAAATATGCATTGAAGGATGTCTCACTAAGACACACAAGCCCAAGTATTGATAAAGGAACAAGCTGTGCTAGAGAACCCATAAAAGGTCAAAATGGTATTGCAGAAGAACATAGTCAATAAACTCAGATCCAGTAGACAAGAAATAAGATAAGAGGAGGAGCTAAGCTGGTTTAATAAAGGAGGGGGAGAAACCATGTAAGCCTTTGACCTGTAGGTGAGACACAGTCCAGAGAAGCCTTTAATGTGATTTGCAATGGGTGAAAAACTATGTCAAATTGACCGTCCCTCCTCTCTCCAATTGCTTTTCCATTTTTGCTAATTGCACAACACTTTGGATGTCAGCTCCAAAAGCTGCTTCAAGGCACAGGGGACCGTGACGCAGCATCTGCCTGCAACATCTCAAAGCCCTTCTTGTTTGCTTAGTGGGAAGAGAAGCATCTTTCTAAGCCAGCAACAATACTGAGGACTTAGGTATGAATGGAAGGGTGTGGATGGAAGGAAAGGATGGGAATTGTGGTGTTGGATGAATGGTTGTGAATGTATGTCTCGATGGTGAAAAAGAGACAACAGGCAAAGAAAGGCAAGGCAAGGCAATCTGATGGTTGTTCTGTCTCTTTACATCAAGAGGCAGTTTTTACTTGATCTTTGCTGACCTTGAAAGATAAGGTGAAACCTGGTTAGGACTTGGATGGAGACCTCTAGGAAATCCCAGATTATACACTAAAGGAGGAAAAATTCCAGAAGGTGGCAATGGACAAGCACTTAGATATTTTTTCAATGAAAACTCAGGCTGGCTTTAATTTGTAGAATTAATGTAAGTGTTTTCTAGCTCTTTCATCTGACCTGTCAGTGGATGTGTTGGTACCTCTGATTAGTGTGATGGGATATATCAACTGTGCTTTTTTTTTTCAAACTAGCTGAAAAAAATGTACCAATATCCAGTAGTCCTGTACTTACGAAACACAACCTGTGTCTTCAAGAATGTGATGAGATTGAGTAAATGGACCATTCAATAAAATATGTTTGTGTTTTGGACCAAGGAGACCCTTCCATGGGTGCCTTCCCTGTTGCTGTGCTGCCCCCCACCCTCTGGAGTAGCACCCCCCTCAAGATCCATATGGCTCTCATGAATTTCAGAAAGTGTCCCACAGACAACTGGAGCTGGGTAGCTTCTATCTAAATTGTGTGTGAAAGATATAGGAAATAAGTAAATGAGAAGGGAGGGGTAGATAGATGATAACAGATGATAGACAGCTGATAGAGATGACAGATAGATGATAGAGAGAAGAACAGA
This sequence comes from Myanophis thanlyinensis, assembly GCA_017656035.1. Lineage (NCBI taxonomy): Eukaryota > Metazoa > Chordata > Lepidosauria > Squamata > Homalopsidae > Myanophis > Myanophis thanlyinensis. Next base: position 6,710 of record JAEANM010006499.1, on the reverse strand, counting down.
TGACAGCTAGAAAATAGAGTTAGAGACAGATACGATGTAGTTCAGGAACCTATGGAACATGACATGGTGGAAGGCTGCTTGAAGTATTGGACCTAATTCAAACTGACCTTGGCGTGTGGACCAGGGGGAGGTTCAGAAGCCATCTCCTGCTGAAAACTCTTTGTAATGGCTAACCTGAAGTTGACCTCTCTTTCTAAGAAATACTTACAGGCCGTCCATGAATACTTTCAAAATAGAGTAGGCTTTTCTGGAGACTGAGTTTTTCCAAAGCCATTTGCTTTTTTGTCATAGCCTAATTAAAAAAGAATGATTTATAGAAAAATTAACAATCGAGTGGTATCTGCTAGAGCGAAATGGGTGCACAAAATAATATGAATGAACTCATGTGGTTTATAAAAGGCACAGGTGGCATTTGTTACTGCAGAATTATGCTTTAGAGCACCTGATTCAACTATGGCCAACCACTTGGCACCTACCTGTGAAATGTATTCACTCATTGGCACTTTTGCACAGCTGTCAATGGTCTCTGAATTTTGGTTCTAACAAGCTTCATTTTCTCCTTGAACAAGACTGGGTATTATTATTTTTTTTGCAAGATCCCTTTAGGCTAATGGAACTGGGCATATGTAGAAGTGCGTGGGTGCCAGTTACCTTTGTCCTTTGGGTTTGTCAAAGACCAAAAACAATGGATCTAAACTGAAAGTAATTTTAATTGCCTACAAGGTTAAATTTGAAGGTTCACATTTATGCTTCTAATGTGGTTTTTGAATTGACTACACCAGTGGCCCCCAATCTTTTGGCTACCAGAGACTGGTTCTGGGGAGAAAGGTTTTTCCGCAGACCAGAGGGGTCTCATGTTTGGTTTCATGTGCTGCCTGCATCTCATGGATGGGGCTTTACTTGTTTGCGCAGACCGGTTTCTGGCATACCACAGACCAGTGCCTCTCCACGGACCACTGGACTACACAAAGAAGTAAGAGAGGTTGGGGGTGACTTAGACCAGAGTTCCCCAACCTTTCCGGCTTTGTGGGCTGGTCAGGGGGCAGAGGGGATGGTTCTGTGTGAGTGGCTGGCATTGCTTGTGCAATTGGACTCTGTGCACAAACCCTTGCCTGCTGCTTGCACAAGTGGGGATGCACCCATGTGCTTATCTGCTGACACTTTGGCAGCCCAGTTCCAAATGGCTTACAGCCCAGCAGTGGGCCATGGCCCAGAGGTTGGGGACACCTGATCTGGACAAAGTCAAAGATCTGAGGATGAAGACTTTTGCTCACTCTTTGAGCTCCAATCTCCTCTCCCACTCCACATCACAGGCATGACTCTGATTTGAAAAGCACCACAGGAGAGGCCAGTGCTATCACATGTTATATAGCATCAGCCCACAAATGGCATATCCATCTCTTTATGCAGAGCGTGCAACATCATTTTGACCTCATAATGGCTTCTACCAGAAACCAAAGAGTTTCTACTTAAACCTCAGAATCTCCAGATACAGCTTTGGACACCAAACAGACTACCATTTGGTACCATAGTGCCAAAGACCACTTATATACTGTTTTCTGCACAGATGTTTATACAGTACCAAGTAATTTGTACCTCTTTGCTTTTTTCCTCATATGAAGCTGATGCACAAACACAGGGTCTGCAAGTCAGTGTGGAAGGAAGCTCATCAAGGTGATAGGACACATGGCAGAAGCCATCAGGCACATGTCCAGCAAGTCAGCAGATAAATAAGGTTTGCTGGTTTAGCAAACCTACCATAGATGTTATACAAGAACTGGGTACCTTGATGTTCTCTGGGAGACCAAGCTGCTGTCGCTTCTCTTTCAGTTGCTTCTTCATCACTTCCATGGTTTCTTCCACCGAAGGACCAGTGTGAGAACCTGCTGAATCCAGCTTCACAGCCTCTTTGGAGCTCTCCTGATGAAAGTTCCTTTGGCTTCTTTTGATGGGGAAGCTCTGTTCTTCTGACATTTTGAGTTTCAGCTCTGTGAGAAAAATCCACACAATACCTTGACTGAGCAATCACCTGCAACCTATAGCTTCTCATGGCACCCTTTCATTAACCTGGGGTGCTCACATAGAGATCTGAGACACTGAATGACCCACAGAGTCAAAAGAAATGCTTCAGAAGTGGTTGCAAGTAAAAAAAAATACCACCCCACAAACCACGTGCTCTATTGGTATCTAAGCCAATTTTGCATGGTTGCCAGTCACTCAATTCCATTTTCCCTGCAATCATGCACAGTGTCATGGTGGAGTTGGAGGCCACCTCACCTAGGGTAGAAAAGTCTAATCTTTTCCATTGTCCCTTTCTTTCTGCACACAATATGGAGGCCAAGGGAAGAAGCCTTGCTTAACCCTTATTCAGTTTCAGACAACATCCAATCTCAAGGCTCAAGTCCATTAACCTAACAGACTACATCATTTCGTAGAGGGCAGTCAAGGTTTTCCACCTCAACCGTGGTCCATATTTGGGCAAAGGATTATGCTGTTTATCTAGTGGCTTACAATATGTGTGAACAGGTCCATTACCTTAGTCCTTGTCTTTCTGTATTTAAACAATGCTGTTAAAGGCACAGAGAAGGCAGAAGAAAACTGTCCCAAACCAGACAAACACCAGTATGAGCCTCTCTTCTACCTCTTTATATTTGGATTTCATGATCTTCAAGGTCCCTTTTAACTCTATGATTAGATAAGCCCAACTTACTATGGACCATTAGAAGTCATGCAAAGCAACCATAAAGAGAATGCACAGAAGTCTCCTTACACAACAGAAGCCACAGCCTGAAGCTGGGTTAATTACAGGTCTCATTGAGCCTATAACCACAAATGGGAGTTTGGGGAAACCAAAACTTGCTGGGGAGTTGGTCACTAATTTTATTTTATGAGGATCAAACTGTCTTGCTGTGTTTCTTCCATGTCCTGAGGAGCAACAGAGGGGAGAGAGAGCAGAGAGTCAAATGCAAAACATCAGAAAAGAAGGGAAGCTGAGCTGTAGACATGGCTCCCGGTGTGGTGAGGGTACAGACATAACTGTTCTTTGCTTTGGTTTTAATGATATGGGCAGCCCCTGGGGCTACTTCTGCAATCTTGTCCAAAGTTTGGGCATCTTATTTGTTCATCACAGTTACTCGTGCAATCCAGACCAGACAGTCAATGAAACCAGAGAGGTATGTTGTCTTCTTGGATCAAAAATCAAAGATGTGGCTGAGAACCTAACCAAAATAATAAAACCCACAGATCGCTACACTTTTCTACTACTACTTGTAGAGATGAATGACACACACACAAAAAAAAAGACTTGAAAACAATATCAAGTTATTATGAACAAGCCAAGCAAGAAAGTTAAGGAGTTAGGTGTACAAGTAGTTTTTTCATCTGTACTGCCAACAAAAGGTCAATACCTGGTAAGAGAACAAAGGGTTCTAGAAGTGAACCACTTCTGTGAACCTGGATAAAGTGAACCTGGCTAAAGGGTTGGTGTTGCCCAAAAAACTTTGGATTCCTGAACCATGGTCTGCACTACCTCCATGATGGGCTTTTGGCAAACGATGGACTGCACCTCACAAAGAGTGGAAAGAATGTTTTTGGAAAACCACTGGCTCAACTTATCAGGAGGGCTATGAACTAAAATTGAGGGGTGGGGGTGACCAATCTTTAGGATCCTCAGGTGTTGTGGCCTGTCAGCAGCCAGCAGAGATGATGGCACTCAGACAGTGAGGAGGTTGGGGAGGAACATGGGCCAGTCCTGGAGTCTGGGAAGGCTCTGATGAATGCTCTGCATTGGAAACAGAGATGGGGTGAAGGCCATCTGATAGTTATCAGCTGCCTTTGGAGTCAGAGATCAGTGGGGCAGAACAACAGCTGGAGCCTGTTCCCAATGTGTGCATATGCAGAGCTGCCAGGAAAAGGGAACAGTTAGGGAACAAGGGCCAGTTCAGGAGTAAAGGCACAGGTGGACGGTGAATGGCCCCTCCCATAGGGAATAAAGAGGAGTGAAGGGGGAATGGAATTTGCAGGAAACAATTGGTTCACTTAATTAATGTAAAGATTTGTTTGTGACTCTCAGAGACTCCATGCCAACTACTTTCTTGTACAGCATTGCGCTTGGAAGATATTGGCCTGGCAGCTCTCCAAGCCTGATAAGGTCTGTGGTTGTAAATTCATCCCTGAAAGACTCTTTTTCAGTACTTTGTTGGATGTGAATGAGCGGAATTCACATTAGCTTAATTAAAAAAAGGGTTTTTTTATCAGGATAAGGAGTCTGCTTTGTGATTTTGGGAAGCCTGGGTCAGAACACCAGGACGTAATTCCAATTCCAATCAAAAAAAACCTAGAAAGTGAAGTCAAATAATGAGGTAAGGAGGGACGGGAAGGAAGACAAACTCAAACACCAAATAGGAGACATATAGGAAGCATAGCCAGTCAGACATAAAGATCTCAAGTGCCTATATACAAATGCACAAAATCTGGGGAACAAACAGAGGGAACTTGAACTATTAATACAAGAAGGTAGATAGAATATAGTTGGAATTACAGAAACTTGGTGGGATAAAACCCATGACTAGAACATACTGATAGGAGGATACAAACTGTTCAAAAAAGCCCCCATAAAAGGGGAGGTGGAGTAGCACTGTAGGTAAAGGACCTCATACATTGCTACAGAAACCTGTTCATCAATCCTAAACAGACTCTTGGCAGCTCACAACATAGAACAAAAATAAAATACATTGCAATAAAAATCAATAATACAAAAACTCGCAACTCCCAAACCTCCTCTGGAAAGACGCCATTTTCACCTGCCAATCCAACTTCCTGCATAATCCAAATCTTTATAGCCAAATCTTTCAGCCACTAGCTTTACAGCCAAATACAGGTAGTCCTCAGCTTATGACCACAATGGAGCCCCAAATTTATACTGCTAAGGGAGACCTTTGACAAGGGAGCTGTGCCCCATTTTATGATTTTTCCTGCCACATTTGTTAAGTGAATTGCTGCAGTTGTTAGGTGACTAACCCGGTTGTTAAGTGAATCTCGCTTTCCCCATTGACTTGGTCAGAAGGTCACAAAAGAGGATCATGTAACCCCAAGGGACACTGCGACCGTCGTAAATGCGAGTCAGTTGCCCAGCCTCTGAATTTTGGTCACATGACCCCGCAATGATGCCGCAATGGTCACAACTGTGAAAAACGGTCATAAGTCACATTTTGGGTGAGGTTGTAAATTTGGATGGTCACTAAATGAACCATTGTAAGTCGAGGACTACAGTGTCCTGTGGGTTTGTTTGTTTGTTTGTTTACAAAATGTTGGTGCGGAGAAATGAGAAATAACAAAAAGAGGGGAAATTAGAATTTGAACGAAGGTATTATTAAATATTTCTAAATAACACGTTGGCTGACATAAAAATACGGCATCGAAGCATTGAAGAACCAGGCAATAACTTACTATGAATGTGTATACTATCACTAGAACTATACAAGCTTGCGAAAAGTAATAAATATGATTAATAATATCTTATCTGCAGTAAAATGTATGGCATGCAGAATATGGCAACCGGCATGAAAACATTGCAACACTGAACAACTACTAGAATTCTATAAACTCGCTAAGTGTAATAAATATGATCAATATTCTATTTGTATTGAAAGATACGACATTCAGAATATGGTGATTGGCATAAAAATGACATATTGAAATTTTAAATAAGTAAATAATGGAAGATTATAATTACATAAACATGTGCATTGTTATTAGACCTGTATAAGATTATTAATTGTAACAAATGTGATTAATATTATTTTATTTGTACCAGAATGTATGACACTCAGGTGCCACACTGTCCACGCATTGATGTTTGTAAAAAATAAAAGATAAAAAACTTTGGAGAAAAAAAAGACTAGAGAAGACGAGGAAGTAATTATCCCTGCCCGAAGGCTATTTCGGTATCCTCCCCTCCCCCTCCTTCTCTCAGTGGCCTCGGCAGGGTAGAGCCAATTTAGCAACTCGGCTTTGCTCATTAATTCTCTTCCTTGCACTTTATCTGTTTTGCACAGGCCTTTGTAATCAAATGGATCAGATTACTTGGCTTTTTAAGATTTAAAAAGATGTCATTAAAAAGTCACACAGCTGTGGAGGAGAGAGAAGAGGGGAAGGGAGGAGAGGGAAGGAGAGGGAAATAGAGAGGGGAAAGGAGAGAGGGAAGTGGAGGGAGAAGGAGAGAGGGGAGTGGAAGGGAGAGGGGAGGAGAGGAGAAGAGTGGAAAGGAGAGGGAAATAGAGAGAGGAAAGGAGAGAGGGAAGTGGAGGGAGAAGAGGAGAAGGAGAGGGAAGTGGAAGGGAGAGGGGAGGGGAGAGGAGGGGAGGAGGGGAGAGGAGAATTAAATAGAGAGGGGGAAAGAGAGAGAGAAGTGGAGGGAGAAGAGGAGAAGGAGAGAGGGAAATGGAAGGGAGAGGAGAGAGGAGGGGAGGAGAGGAGAGGAGAAGGGAAGAGTGGAAAGGAGAGGGAAATAGAGAGGGGAAAGGAGAGAGGGAAGTGGAGGGAGAAGAGGAGAGGGAAGTGGAAGGGAGAGGGGAGGGGAGGGGAGGGGAAGAGTGGGAAGGAGAATTAAATAGAGAGAGGGAAAGAGAGAGAGAAGTGGAGGGAGAAGAGGAGAAGGAGAGAGGGAAATGGAAGGGAGAGGGGAGGGGAGGGAAGGAGAGGAGAGGAGA
>JAEANM010006498.1:0-18547 GCA_017656035.1 Myanophis thanlyinensis | reverse complement strand
ACCGCCTGTTGCCACCATCAGCCTCCAACCGACCGGTGCGTTCCCACAGGGCAGGCCTCCTCGGGGTTCCACTGTCAAGACGGTGCCGTCTGACAGCCCTGAGGGTACAAGCCTTCTCTGTGGCTGTGCCCTCCCTATGGAACGAATTGCCCCCAGAGATTCGGACTATTGCAGACCTCCGGGCCTTCCGGCGTGCACTAAAAACTCATTTATTCCAACAAGCCGGTCTGGCCTAATACCTAAGGGGTCTTAAATTTTAAACTGTTGAATTTTTAAATTTTAAATTTTGTAATTCTTGGTATTCTAATTTTATTCTGCCAATTTATTTAATTTGTCTTAATTAATATTTTAACTTTTGTTGATCTGTTTTTAGAAGGAAGGCTGTACATCGCCCCGAGTCCTTCGGGAGAGGGGTGGTATAGAAATCTTGCTATAAATAAATTAAATAAATAACACCCAGATCACTGCTAAGGAATATAAATCCTTCCATTCCTCACCATTCAGCCAGAATGGAAGAAGCTTCTTGGATGAGAAGTCCAGTTGCCTTTTTAAAAAGCACCATCCGGACAACTATGACTTGGGTGATTGAGAATCCCCATAGACATTAGACCTAGTAGTTAGCGTTCGTGCAGGAATTTACTGTAAAATAACATTTACATTTAAAATATGATCCAAAGAGAAACCAGAGTATTTTACTATTTTTAAAGTGGGCCCTATTTATGAAATCAAGTCAATGGATTTGATAGCTATTAATCAAAACCTACATTTCTGAGAATGTATTTCTCCCTCTGTCACCATATTTTTAACTCTGAGCAGCAAAACGTTTTCACACCACTTAGGAATCTCATTTTTACCTTCCACATCTCCCCCCACCCCCAAACAAAGAAACCCGCAACTCCTTTATGGATCTTTTGGCAGATAAGCTTTAACTTTCAGGCTGAGCAGGTTGCATTTACTTCTTTTTAAAAATGTATTACATAGCGCAAAAACAAAGGGGGGGGGACAATAAAGCTCCAATTTTAAATTTCAGCTCAACTGAAAACTCAAACTAACTTTTGTCAGCTCCCATCTGCAATAGTAGAATTGGAATATTCAAGAATTATATGAATAATGTATGCAAAATTCTCTGATCATCATAGAATGCAAAAAAAGTATTGCCTTGAATTTCAAGTTAACAAATGGGTAATATTTTTGCTTTGCTGCCATAGCCAATAATACAAAAAAGAACTTTTTATAATATTTAAAGAAGGAACAAGAGTACCGATAGACATACTGGAGAAAGACCTGGGTTTAAATCTAAGTTTAATGGTTAGTTTAATCTAAAGTGTAATTGCTTCATAAAAAGATTTCAGTCCTTAAGCTGTAAACTTTAAGATCTTCTTATGGCAGTCTATATTCCTAAAAACACTTACGCTCAATTGACAAAATATAATAATGTAACATAATGTAACATAATGTAAATAATAGCATATCTTATTATTTGTGTGTGTGTGTGTATAAAATAAAAATAAAAGCAGACACCCACTTCCTTTCAGAGTCTCTTCCAGATGTGAAGACTGATAAAACTTGATAAAATAAAATTTGGAATTGGAATTGATTTCCAGAATTTTGCACCCAGCATGACCTTTGCTAGGGATTAATTTAGGAGGAGCCCATGATGAGGAAGAAGGAGATCATGTTCAACACTGAAAATGGTTTCAGCAGTCAAGAGAACTTCAAACCAAAAAGCTCTAAAGGTGCTTGAAAGGAAGGCTCCCAACCTGGGTACCACAGTAGAAAAGTTTGTTGACTGACATCATAGCCAATTGACCTAACTGAAAGTAGAACTCACTGAAAGAAAGTCATATGAGATAATGCGGGTTTTTAAATATTCTGGCTGAAAAGACATTTGGAGTTTATATTTATTAGCAGCATCTTGAATTCACCTTGGAAATTATTTTAAATTAGCATAAAGTCAAGGGCACTGCTAAAGTCAAGAGTGTGACAAGGCTGCAAAAGTGGCGAATGTAATTTCAGGCTGTATCTAAAGACGTATGGATTCCTAAATAGATATGATTATTATTCTATTTTACACTAGGTTGGTTGCCTTGAAAATGAATTCTATTTAGGTACTATATTGTAAGAACTCCGACAGTTTGGAATAGGCTCAGAGGAAAACAACGGATGATCCAGGACAAGAAAGTAAATTCTAGGGAGATGTTTGACAGATCTTGAGATGTTTTGTCTTTAGAGAAAAGACTAATGAGGACTAATACTGTTCTCAGGTATTTAAAAGGGTATCATATATAAGATGGACTATAAAACAATCTATTTAAGAAATAATGATATATTCATAATGTTCGACAATACTCAGTTTAGTGTTTGTTTTATTTATTAGATTTTTATGTCACCATTATTATTTTAAATAAGGCACAAGTCAAGGCAGTGAATTTACCTAATGCTCCTTTCTTTTCTTATTTTCCCCATAACAGCCCTATGAGATGAGTTGGGCTGAGAGAGAATGACTGGCCTAAGGTCACCCAGCTGGCTTTCAGGCCTAAGTCAGGACTCACAAGTCTCCTACTTTTTAGGCCAGCACTTTTAACCATTTCACCAAGTTCAAGCAGAAGACAAGAACCTGGATGCTTTTTATTTGGATTCCTGTCCAGAGTCAGAGACTGAGCCCTCTGCCCTAACTGCCCCCTTTCCTCCTTTTCTACCCAAAAAATAAAAAATAAAAGTTGTAAATCAAATCATAGACTTGGCGACTCAAGTTAGCTTTCTAGTCTGGGGCCTACCTACAAGGCTTCACCCAAGGGTCTCTTTTAGCACCTGCGCTCTTCAAATTTCTATAGCAATGCTAAGGTGGCGGAGCTCATAGCAGCAAATTCGTTTCCCAAACCGGGACTATGTAGTAACACAGAGATGAAAGGACCGAGGAGATAAATCTACATCTTAAAGGCATATGCAAGGAACACACAAAAATGCCTGAGCACACTTAGTTGATGGCTGTTGGCTTGATGAGGACTTGCTGGAGCAATTCTGTGTGTGTGTGTGTGTGTCTGTCTCCCCCTCCAAGAAAGCCAGTCTTTGTCACCCATTCAGACAAGCCAAGGGGGTGGGTGTCCTTCCACAAACCCCTCCCCCTCGTCCCTCCCATCTCATTCACTTGCAAATCGCTGGGTGCCTGGAAGAGGCGCTTTCTCTTTTCCCCAGCCTTTAACCTTCCTCTCGGAGGCTGCAGTTTTCTAAGCGGCGCGGCAGAGAGAGCAGCAGTAGCAGCAGCCGCGGCAGCAACCGGAGCCATCCAGTAGCTGCGCGTCTGAGAAGGACCGGGCGAAGGATCGAGCCCCTCTTCTTCGTCCTCCTCCTCCTCGTCCTCCTCCTCCTCTTATTCTTCTTCGCCTTCCTCGTAGTCTTCTCCCTTTCAGAGCCCGACGAGCATTGCATCGACCCGTGAGAACCCTCTGCCTTGGTTTTCTCCCCCCCCCCCGTCCCTCCCCCAGCCCCCACGAAAGGCAGAGTGGTAAAAGGGATGCTGGGTGAGCAAGAGACGGAAGAGCCCCGATCCAAGCAAGTTTCTCCCGCGGCACCACCAGCAGAGGAGGCGGAGAGAGGCAAGGGGAGAAGCGGCGCCGTTGCCACAGACGCTGGCCGCGTTTCCTGCCCGGCTTTGTAAAACGGAGCGGCTAAAGCATCCTTCGACTTCCTTCCCCACGGTAAGGCGGGACGGGCTGTGGCTCTGAGCTCCGCGAAAGGCGCCTTCCCCCCCACACACACCACCGCCGGTCCGTGGGAACCTGCCGGCAAAGCGGCTCTTCTTCCTTTGGCGTGACGTTGAGCTTCTTTTGCTTTACTTCTCTCTCTCTCTCCTCTCCTCTCCTCTGTTCTTTTCTTTTTCGTTTGTCAAGGCTTCCTCGCTGTTTGCAAAAGTTGGCAGGTCCGTTAGTCGGGGGGCCAGGCGAGGAGCCGGGGCTCGCACATGGGCAAGGCAGCGCAGCGCAGCGCTCTGGAAGGCTGGGGGAAAGGCGGCGCGTCCGCTTGGCGCACGGATAGGGTGGCAATTGGATGCGCGAAATGAATGGGCTTGTTAGGAGGAGTAGGTAAGTCCCTGTCGCGGATGTCGGACGTCTTGCGTGGCTGCCGTTTGCGAAGCCTGCCGGATCCCGAGAAACTCACAAATCCCCCTTTTGCTGGGATTCCCCACCCCATCCCAAAGGGGGGGGGACGACCTGATTTTGCTCTTCTGGGGCAGAGAGAGAAAGAAGAAGGAGAGCTGGTGGTAAGATGCTGATTTAGAAGGGATGCGCGATGGAAAGAAGGGCTTTCTCTTAGGAAGAGCCGAGAGAAGAAGGAAGGGCTGAAGAAAGCTGCTAAGCTATAAAATCCTTTACAGGTTAAACGAAGTGTGTATGGTGGGGGGAGAGGGGGGGAGATGAAGTGGTGTGAAGATCGGCACTAAGTGATTCTAGACAATTTCCGGGTGAGACCAAAAGTCTCTAGAATATTGAAACGCGGCGGCTGCATACAGTATGTGTGTAGATGAATTCGAAGGCTGAAGGAACTGCGGGATAGGTAAACGGCCCCGAGGTCAGCGGTTGTGAATGAGGTCTTGACAAGTGCTGCAATAAAATCCATATTTTATGGAGAGTTAAATGCAGCGCTTTGTAAGTGCAATTGGATAGTCGTAGACCCGGTAATTCCTGATGACATTCAAGGATCATGAAGTGTAATGGCTAAGATTACACTCGGCTCAGCAGCACATCTGCTGCCTTTAACCAGAAAGGGATCAAGATCACATTTGCGGTTCCTCCACCACACCAAAGAGATCAAGGGGATGTTTCTTGATGGGCCCCCTATTACTTAAAAGTTTTTTTTTTCCGACTTCACTTGGGAGATTGTGGACCTTTTTCCAAGAACGAGCCAATCTGCATGTCCGAAGAGCAAACATCTTCGAACCGGGTCAATGTAGTTCTCCAGCGAATAGTAGTTTACTCAAGAAAAATAGTTTGATGGATTCGTGCGTTTATGTTGAAATCGGAAAATTACTCTGTGGATGAAACATTCCATTGTGATTCTTGTTTAATGCGTTGAAAGTTCCGTGCGACATTATATGCTCTAATGTGTGCAGATATGTGTGCAGTTTTACATTTTTTAAAAAACGATGCTAGATGTGGGGTTACATTAAAGATATTTGCATTGGATATAGACGCAGGTGCAAATATTTCCCTGCCTTGCTTTTTAGAGAGTGACTACAGAGGAGGTACCTTGGGAAAGCGTTCGGGTGGAAATGTGCATCTGTGATAAAAATTCTTCATTCTTGCTCTTGGCTGGAGCTTTTTCTTTGGCGGTTGTGATGGTTCCGCTGTGAATCTTTGCCTTGAACTTTAAGTGTTCTAGGAAAATTGATTGAGAGCTCCCTCTCCTCTGGCATGATGAGAATGATTGACGACGTCAGCATTTCCCACCCCCATATCTCTCCCCCCCCCCTTTAAGGACGCATCTTTTCCTTGGGAAGAAGGGTAGGGAAATCTGCAGACGAGCCTTGCTCTTCGCTGTTTCTCTGTGAGAGGCAAACACAGATCTCTGTCCAGTTGCCACAGTAAGAGGAAGTGATTCAGTATCACAAGTAGACTGAATGTGCTAATGCAGGTCCCAATGGCTTCCCACTGATTATATCCCAATCCTTTGTCTGTTTCCTAGCCTGGAATTGCATCCAGGCTTTTCTGGCTCCAGTTTTGAACAATTTGCAACTCAACTCACTGGTTGTTCAGCTACTAGAAGCAGAGGAGAGGTCCTAAAAGCAAGTCAATGTTACTGGGATTGGAGCTAGCGCCTTTGTGGTTATCCTCTGTGGCCATTTGAGAGCCTTGGAAGTATCCCTTTTAGGGATTAAAGTCCCAATTCCTACTGATCATAATTTTCACACTTGTGAATCATATATCTCAAGGCTAGCCTATTAAAGATTATGCCGATTTAAAAAAAAAAAGAACACTGATAAACATCACTGCTTAAGGTTGAAAAGACATTTCTCTCAGTGTGTACAGTGAGAGCAAATCTCAGTTGCAGTTGAATATTCTTTATGCCTATGGAAAGAAAGGTTAGAGCATTAAAAGCTGTAGCACCAAAACCAATATGAGGAACCAACTGAAGATGCATTCCAGTTCTCTTTCCTCATGCATGGGACGTTGGTCATTGAGTATCCAAAACTTGTGCGAAAGTTTGAACAAAAGTTTCATCAAAATGTTTTACCTTCTGTGAAGATTTTTCCTTCCTCATTATCTGCCTGTTCATATTTTGGGTTGGAAATTTAAGGGGAGGTGCCTCGGTAGTTAACTCTGATGCTGCAAATCCTAAACACATTTAATTTCATTGTTTCTTTTGTGTGTGAGAGAGGGGGGGGGAAGAGATGGCGGTAGGGAGGTTGGGCAGAGAGAGATAAACCAGTATAGGTATATTTCAGTGCCATGTTCTAACATTAAAACTTATTTAGATAGCAACTTTGTTATGGAAGTTTATGAAATTTGGAGCAGCTAGCAAAACTGAAATTAATCCATCGGTCACAGCATTAACCTCACTGTGAAACCAAGCTTTAAATCATGATTTATGATCATGCATTGGCATAAACATTAACCTGCCACATTGCAATAATTCTACTGTGAGGAATTAACAGTGTTGGCATGAAAGATTAGCAGAGTCAGGCTCTGATGTGAATTTTCTTTATATGTATTTATTTATCGCTGTGCACTTATATTTATTCATTTATTGGTATGGATTTTCTTTGTTTATTGTTATCCCATTTTTATTACTTTTTAAGAAACTCAAGGCAGTGAACATACCTAATGCTTGTAGATGAGCTTTTTTTACTATGGTCTCAGAGCATGCACCATACACTTTATAAAGTGGAAGGAATATGGTGTGTGTATTTATGAGTTCGCTTAAGTTATTTTATTTAGATTTGCATTCTGACTAAATGTGTTCTCTGACCTGTAAAATAATGGAAAAGCAAAGGGGTGGGTTCTTTTGGGGTTATTGTTGGATACCATCAATGTAGTCTTCTAAGTGGTTTGTTTTTTTTAATAAAATCTGAGAAGGATGCTCTGTTGATGTGATTAGGAGTCTTTTGCTAATGCTCCCTTGGAGAATATATATGTAGTTTTACATGTAAGAACCTGAATGAGCAATCCTATGGGCTAGTAAGTCAGTTCTCCTGTTGACTCAGTGCATAAGTCAACTTGCCCTTTATGGCTTTCAAATCTGAAAGGTTTTTAACTATTGGAATTTTATAGAATCAGATGTTCTGTTCTTATTGGTGTCTGTCTTGAAACCTTTCTCTGACTGAAGTAGGGATGGCCAGTGAAGATAGACAGCAGTGTGTGTTTTTCTTTCCCCAAGATATTCTGATTTGGCACCTGTAGATCTACCTTGTCTAAAAAAAGTGTTGCAAGAACATATTATCAATATTTTTTCAAGCCTTCCTTTTCCTCTGAATTCTGAATTTTGCAGGTTAAAAAATCCAAGTCATAAATCAAATGTGACATGTGGAGAAAAATCTACCCATTGCAAAGAATTATTTTTAAATGTAATGGTAACATTTTCATCCAGCTGTTATACTGGACTGCTAATTTTGAGCTAGGTTCTCAGTCTTGATCATTTGCTCTTGACAAAGATTCCCTATCTGACTGTGATTAAATTATTTAGCATAATTTTCCTTTAAAACAATAAGAAGCTTCAGTATATGGACATGACATTGAGTTCTGGAATGACATGTTTACTCTTAAAGGTCAACAAGTTTCATTTTATTGTAACCATTGACATTGGCCCACCTAGATGGTTTTATTTAAATGGGTGTGGAAGGAAGGAATACCAAGTCAAAATTATGAACATTTGTGATTGAATGTTGATGGAAGGTGAAATTTATCTGAATGTTGTCATGGTGCTATTCCTTGTTCTTCTAGGAAAAAAAGGTATTACTTGGAAGCCAATATCAGAAAATTACATATGAATTGAAATATGTTATATGAGAGATATTTATGTATGGAAATGAATTGTATTAACTGTGCATGATTAATTTGATATTTTGATGTGTTTGTCCTGACCCACTTCCTTTTTGTTTTAGCTCCACCCACATTCTGAAGGGTTGACTCTGGTATACCATTTAAGGGTCAAGTATGGTTCTTGAATCAGAAATCTGCTATATGTCCTTAAAATAAAACCCAGGAAGTCACCTCAATTCGAAACCCTACAATTTCTTAGCATCCAACAGATATGTAACATAACAATTAAGGATATTTTTCATATACACACCACAGGCAGACAGACATTGCGTATATATGCACATACAAACACACAAACACACACAAAGAGACTATATATACAATACATATTTATATTTTCTAGGAACATTTCTAAATTAAGAGTCTGTTTTTCACCTGTCCCCAAATATTCAAATCATCCTTCCATGTCAGGTGAAGACTACTTTGAAGGTATCCTATGTTCTATGCATTGATCCAATAACATATCAGTTGGTCCTATATTTGTCTCAGAAATCATAAAATCCTAATTCATGAAAGCATGAATATTTAAGTTCCATGCATGTGATCTAGTAATAGATTCTTTTGGGCATTTCAGGCACTTACAAATCTCTTATGGGATGATATTACGGCAATATCAGTCAGTGTGCAAAGGATTGATTTTATCTATAGATGAATGATTATCAAATGCTTTACTTACTGGACTCTAAATATACCATGTCCACAGCATTTCGCTGATCCACTAATATATAGTAGTAATCTTGTCAAAGAATGAAATAAGATTTGTTTGGCATGATCTGTTTTTGACTAAGCCATATTGGCTACTGGTTATAACTTTGTTTGCTTGTAGGTGTTCCCAGATTTGTTGCTTGATTATCGTTTCCAAGATCTCCCCAGGTATTGATATCAGGCTGATTGGTCTATAATTCCCTGAATCTGTTTTTTTTTTCCTTTGAAGGAAAAAGGGTGTGTAGCTCTCACAAATATTTGAATATATTGAACATCAATAAAATGCAATATTTATTGGAAGAATTGTCCTAATTCTCAAATAAATAAATACATAAACACAGCAGACTTTTGTTTGATAATGGAAGATTTAGTTATAATTCTTCTTCGATGCCATAGGAAATATTCCTATTCAAATGTATTCCCATTCAAACAATTAACCTCAAGATGTTTGTTTTCTGTCCAGTGAATTTCAACGGGAAGCTTTAGAACCAGAACTAAGTCTCTCTGAATAAAATCAACTAATTAAAAGTAATTAATGTTGTTGGTTGGTTAGTGCTTATATTTTTGTCTAAAAAGGCAGAGTGATTCAGAACTGATGATTTCATTTTCACAACTGGATACATTCAGACTCAGCTCCATAGCACACATCAATTTGAGATGTGAATAGTCTATATATATGACACAGACTTGGCAAGAGAACAAAGCAGAGCCAAAATGTCAGAAGGTTTTGAATTTGTTTCTGTCAGTACTATTGTGACTCTTCCAGTTTCCATTTTGGCAACTTATTGCCAAAACCCCACAATTCTAAAATCAAAAATCTACATCTGACTGACCAAAGAACAAGCAAAAGATCTGTATAGTTGACTACTTTTGGTGTCTTGACCTTTAAGAAACAATATTTGTTCCACTGGAATATTGGCAGACAGTTTAAGGCAGGGTGTAATGAATAGATATGTGCATTGAATGCATTGTATTTAATAAATTGTATTTAACACATTTTACTGAAGTGTTAGTAGGGGACATGGTGGCTCAGTGGCTAAGATGCTGAGCTTGTTGATCAGAAAGGTCAGCAGTTCAACAGTTTGAATCCCTAGCACCACGTAACAGAGTGAGCTCCCATTATTTGCCCCAGCTTCTGCCAGCCTAGCAGTTCGAAAGCATGTAAAAATGCAAGTAGAAAAATAGGGACCACCTTACTGGGAAGGTAACAGTGTTCTGTGTTTCTTTGGTGCTTAGTCATGCCAGCCATAGGACCACAGAATCGTCATCAGGACAGTTCTGGCTCTTCAGCTTAGAAACGGAGATGAGCACCATCCCCTAGAGTCGGGTACGACTAGTACCTATGTGCAAGGGGAACCTTTACCTTTACTGAAGGGATCTTTTGACCCCTTGTATATGTTACATTTCCTATCTTCTCTGTGTGTTGTATCACAGATACATCTGAAGGGAGTGATAATTCTGATCAAACATGCTGCGTACACTGTGTGACAGTTTGGTCTTCTCCTCACATCTGTCCCCACATAGCTTTCTTTTGAATGAACACAATTGTAGCACTCTTTCTTCTCTGTATAGTGTGGCATTTGTGAGAGCGGATACCACACAGATATCAGCCAAGCAGTACTCCAGTCCAGAATGTATTCCTATCAACTAGCACTGCTACTACACTGTACCTGGGGTGGGGTGGAGAGAGCTTTAAGGGAAGGATATCCTATCTCTCATTGTAAACACTGCACATCTTTTACCGATGTCATTGAAAATAGTATGAGACCCACACTGGTATTAGGAACTCGACAATAGACAAAGTTGTTGAATGAACATCTGGTGACCAAATAATTCTGCTTTCCAACCCATTTAACATGGATTCATCTAAGTGACTTCTCTTCTAGCTGATTATTTATGATGACTTTTTTGTGACAATTCTTTGTTCCCCCTTTCTCTCTGTCCTAGAATCTTTCTCTTCTTAGCTAGATCTCCAAATGGTTTTTCTGTTTCTCCCCATGGTGAAATTCCAGCTCTCCCACTAACATTGTCTCAGTCTCCAGTCCTATCTTGCTGTATCCTGCTTGTCTCTCCAGCTCTCTCCCCCACTTTTTTTTTCTTGCCACACTGTAGTTTGAGGGAAGAGAGAATGACCTTGAGGGTAGGAAGATGTGCAAGGCCCTGCCTACCTACAACTGCCACTTGATTTTGGAGAAGGACATCTCTGAATCCCAAATTTTGTACCAGTACCACCTTATTTAAAGCCACGATGAAAGGTTACCAATACCAGAAGGTCTAAACACCCAAAACAACTATTGCTTGTTTTTTTTTTCTGAAGTCTGTTGTGCCCCATCTAAGCCCTCACTGCTGTAGACTAGGAAACAGAATAGCCCCAGCATTATTCAGGTGGGCTAGGTTGGAGCTATAAAGTTGAGTATCTTCAGCATACTGATAATACCTCACCCAGATGAGTTTACCCAGTGGTCTCATGTATATGAACATGAGTGGGGAAAGAATCAAACTGTGGACTGGAGCTCCCACCTCCTATCAAGATTGATTGGAACTAGTCCAGAGGAAAAGGAGAACCAACACAGCACAATGCTAGTCACCCATAACTCCCAGTTCCAGTCCAGAAAGATACCATAATTGATGTCTTGAAAGCTGCTGAGATGTCAAGAACAGATAAGACGGATGCAATAACCCAAATCCACTCCCAGGACTCTTAGAGTCCTCCAAGAGTGTGGTCAATGGCATTTCCACTCTATATCCTGACCAAAAGTAATCAAGTTAATCTATTTCATCAGTGTCCTTTTGAAGCTACAGTGCAACCACTTTTCTCCATAACCTTCCTTAAAAAGGGAAAGTTGGAAACTGGACAAAAACTGTCCCGACTTGTTGGGTCAAGTGATGATCCTTGAGAAGTGAGCAAACCACCATCTCATTAAAAGCTGACAAAATCATCCATTTCATAAAGAAAGGACCAATCAGTGCTTGAACCCAATCATATCCATGCATCCTTCCATCTGGCTGTACAGCTTAATCATTTAGTCATTCTTTGACTTGTTTCCAAGATGCCTATTCACCACTCCCCTCCCCATCCCTGCTTACATATATATGGATGGAATCAGTGTAAAGATTTTGTGTGCATGTGTTTAATGCCAGAAATCCCCCAAAGTCAATTTGACATGTTGTACTTAGCACAATCTACTTTTTCTATAGCTGTATAACCTCTTGACAGGAAAAATGATATGCTGATCTGACTTTCCTCGTGTTCTGCTTGGTTTGATAGAATTGTATATAAACCCATCTCCCAAATTGTGTAGGATCTGACTTTCCTTGTGTTCTGCTTGGTTTGATGAAATTGTATATAAACCCATTTCCCAAATTGCATAGGAGAAGACAGCACAGTTTAGATGCTGGGGCTTGGAGGTGCTTAAGGAGCACATATCATATTTTTAAATAATATGCTGAAGGTGAGATAGGGAAAGTGTCATGTAAACATCAGATCAATTTTGAGCTTCAAGGTTTTGCAGATGCCACTAAAAATTACAAATGATGGAAGATACTTGGTTTTCAGTGTGTCAGTACAATAACCTTTCTTCTGATTTCTTCTATTGACAAGTTGGCTGGCAACCTTTTTTTTTCTACCAGAGAGTTTCATATTGGCATGATAGAGACATAAGATGATAAACAGAGATCAAACCTCACACTCACTACCATAGATGATGTTATCTAGCTAGGTAATGAAACATCTGCAAGCAAACAAGCAAGCTCAGAGAGTACCTGTGACTGCACAGATCAACCCTGAGATATATTCCCTTCGATCAAAGTTATAGGGATCCAGGGTAAACATACAATATTTTTTGTTCCACAGATCGTGTGTGGATTTGTAGAACTCAAGTTATTGCAATGAAAACTGAAAACCATCAAACTCCAAAAGTCAAATTCTTTTTAAGTTTCAGTTCTGTTGATACAGGCTCAGCAACCTAAGTATTACTAGCCCTGCTGATCATTCCCGTTTTCATTTTCTTTCTGATTAGCAAACTGAGGAAAATAACACACACACACAAAATATATCCCAAAGTCTTAAAAGGCCATTTAGAATTTCTGTCTGTCCTGCATATACAATGACATAGAGTGACATTTCTAAGCATGTTGAAACCCTGGCTATCCTGGGGTTTTAATTTAAATTTAATTCTGTTTTAACTGAATTTAATTTTATACTAAATTTTATTGTTTATATCAACCGTCGGTGTTAATTGATTCTAATTTAAAATTTTAAACTATAATATTGTTTTAATTAGACAGCCACTATTTAATTATTTTAATTAGGTTTTATTTGTGTTTTTATTGGCTGTACACCGCCCGGAGTCCCTAGGGAGAGGGGGCGGTATATAAATTAAATAAATAAATAAATATCCTCAGGATTATGAAAAAAAAATCATTCTCATCAATAAGAAAAATCCATCATAGAGCTAGTTAATTGTTTAACCAATGCCATAATCTAGGCTTAATCCAAACTCTCAAACTTCTCTGTGTATCTTCATTGGAAATGAGGCACACAGCTATTGTTGCTCCATCTGTGAATATTTTTACCTGGGAGATTATTTAAAATATTATTAAGTAATAATGATGACAAAATCATCATCGATGAATTGCAAAAGGCAGCTTTACTCTGAACAGTTTACATCCATGACAGTCCCTGGAGGCAGAGGAAGAGAAGAGAAAAATCCACAAAACACAAAGACTTGCAAATGACTGTGGCAAAAGAAAGCAAAAACACTACCGACAGTAATAGTTACATTGGCTGCAATTCCAAAACATCTAAAGCACCACTTGATCCCAAAACATCTGGAGCACCAAAGCATTGGCATGGACAAAATCACCCTCAGTAAAATGCAAAAGGCAGCTTCTCTTGGGACAGTTTATACATCCTGCAACAATACTTTCAACATCATCAAACAACATCTGCCTATCCCAGGTCCTTGGGAAGGACTTGATAAGTAGATAAAAAAATACCAAATCCAGTCTAAACATCTGGCTGATTGTGTGACCAATCATCATAATAAATCACCATGACAAGACACAGTTCCATATCCCAAATACTGTACGCTCATTGGCTATAGATCTTCCATCTGTTCAAGCTCAGATCCTTGCCAACCTTGTTGTGTTTCAAAACCAATCCATTTAATGATGCCCTTGCCTTTGGTAATATGGGGATGCATTTTTGGATTAATTAGGCTACCATGCCAGAATGAATATTACAGTCAAAATGTAGCACTGGGTTTTATTTTAAATATCAAATATGTGTCCTAGCTCTTCCAAATCTGGTTTTACATAGTGTGTACACATGATGTACACAGAGACACACACAAACACAAGGAGAGAATGGGTGACAAGAACTGTTCATGACTGCGCTACTGGGGCTTGTTTAGCATCTTTGAATTGCTCTCTGCAAAAGTGATTCCTTTAT
This sequence comes from Myanophis thanlyinensis, assembly GCA_017656035.1. Taxonomy (NCBI): domain Eukaryota; kingdom Metazoa; phylum Chordata; class Lepidosauria; order Squamata; family Homalopsidae; genus Myanophis; species Myanophis thanlyinensis. The sequence goes on along the minus strand of JAEANM010006498.1, from coordinate 4,354 downwards.
CTCCTTACAACATTTACAATGTCATGTGAGATAATAGGTAGTGAATCTGTTTTGCATTTTCATTTGTTTTGACTAACTGTGGTGTCAAATCAGGAATAGGTTAGAGAAAGGCTCAGTTCAATAGAAGGAGACTGCAGATTACTATAGGAATGAAAAGTTGAGAGGTTATAACGTGAACGGATTGTATTCTTTATGGCTTTGCTTTAGCAACAAACAATTCCACTTCTGCCATTTGGAGAATCCTCATTTTCACACTCTTAAGATCTCCAGGCTCCTAAGAGCTGCTAATGAAAACTGGAGAATCTTGAGGAACAGAATGGGGTGTGCTGGGGAAGACTGTGGCAGGTCAACAGGTCATTAAACCTGGCCTCAGAGCAAACCCACTTCCCCCATTTGTGAAAAAATTTTTTCAGTTGGCTTAACTTCTCAACTACTACTATACTGTCATAATTTTCTGCCCATAGACTCCAAAGGATCAGGTACTTGTTAGGCAATTGCATTCTAATTTGATGAGAAGTATAAAAAGCAGAAAATGGTATGTCAGAAAGAGTACCATTAGGCTGGCAACACACAGTCACACCCACAAATGACATGGGGAATTGCACTTGGCATGTCCATTCACAGATTGGAAGAGAAATCTGGTGGTTTTTAAAAGTAAGTTAAAAATGGTGTAAATTCTCTGTGTTGTAAACTGATAAGATGATGGAAGGTAGGATTCTGAGATGATCCCCATCCACTGAGCATCTGAAGTGGTCAGAGATTCTGTTCTTGCTTGGCTCTTCAAAAGATCTCAGGCATCTAACTCTCCACTGTTTTTCTGTATCTTTTTGAGCAGAGGAAAAAGGCATCTGACAGCTTTATCCAAAACATGTTACCTGGGAAGTAAACCCCACTGAGTTTGAATTTCTAAGTATACTTATTAGGAAATAAGATATATTGAACTTGGTGAGATTTAGCTGTAGGTAAAATTCAGGCAGCTGGAAGTTGTAGTCCCACTATTGCTTTAAAGCCTGTTATCCCTTAGCAAAAAATAAAAAATAAAAACAAAATGAATGAAAGTTTTTTAAAAAAATACACCTATAGTTGTTAGGCATTTTTATGTTTGTTATCCTTTGTATCGGTATGTGCTTGCTAAAATTTTGGAAATATTCATTCAAATTGAACAAAGAGAATGGCAAAAAGGCAAACTCCAATGTTTATATCTCATGGCCAGAAAATCCGGCTTCAACCTAAGGTGCACATTCTATTAGGAGTAACTCTCTAAGCTCGCTGGAGTTTTCCTAGATGTGTGTGAGATTATGCTATAGGCAAAATGCCAAAAATTAGTCCCATGCTAAATACGGTTACTGAGAATTATGATCAGTGAAGCATCCTTCAGGTTAAATATTCGGAGGGTTGCAGTGCTAAGTAAAATTTAACGTTATTTACTTCCAGATAAACCCTATTAATCTTTAGTGGAGTTGCTGCTTTTCAGGAGATGCATATAGGATTTAAAGTTGTATTGCTTGCCGTAGGAAAGAGCAGTGCTGGGTCAAGTCCTATGTGTTCATTGCCTGCAAACAGGATCTGAACTTAACAAGATTCTCTTGTTCTGTTAATGCAGGTAGATACTGAAAATACAATATATCATAAGTGGTTGCTTAATGACAGCTTTAATCTCCATGGGAAAAAAATTATCTGGGAGTAACCTTGAACAAACTCAGAGACACTTTACAGTCAGGTAGCACCTAAATTTAATAATTAAAAAAAAACTCAGAGGAATACATGATACTATAGGATTGTGCTGAAAGCTGTTAATCAATGAGTCCAAGGCCAACTGTTGAAAAAAAAATAGATTAAAACCCATGCTAGCAATTAATGTACATTGTAGAAAGTTAGCACCCACCCCTCTCCTAGAAGAATGAAATATTTTAGGAAATATTAAAAAGGCAGAATATTATATTTCCCTAAATGAGGATTGAAAAAACATGCTCTTGACAAGCAGCTTCCAACTTTCTTAATAGCACCCAGCAGATATTTTGTGTCCATTGAGAAAGATTGGTCCATCCTATCTACAAAACAGAAGACTTTCAGCTCCAAGGTGATGGGATTAAGACATGACACTTCAGGACATAATAGGATTAACCCACTACCATCTAGCAGCAGAGCTCACCATATTGCACAATCTCCTAAGGACATTGCATCACCCTCCAAATGTCAACCAAACTTAGCTCAGATAACCTACAGAGCCAGCTATGACCTCTACAACAGCCAATGCAATATATGTTCTTGCACAGGAACAGGAAGTTCAAGTGCAAAGCCCAAGAGAAGGTATAAATAACCCCCATTCTCAACTCCATGTGGTCAGCTACCCAGAATCACACATGCTTGGTGGTTCTGCCTCATCAATAAATGGATCCTCTTTCCAATCAGCCTCCAGCCTCCATTTTGTCTCCAATGCCTTTCTCCCGGATTGGATATTTTTTTTAACAACATGCTCAGTCCATCTTTTGCCTACCCAAGCAAAGCATTTGCCTTATTTTGCCTATTAGAAAGGCTTGATGTTCTTCAGCTTTTAGTATTCTAATGGCTAGGTCATTAGAAAAAATTGGGAAATGGTTTTAGGACTGATGAGGAGGATGTTGCATCTGATGCAGTGACCTGTGATCCATGAAAGATTATATAGTGGTTATTCATTTTGTCCCCAAACTTTTATCTTGATTCTAGTATGCATGTTTCTGTATCCCTAGAACTTAAGGCTGTAACCAGACATATGTATGGTTAGCTCTTTTTAACATTCAAAATAAAACATGTGCTTTCTTTTTCCTTCTGAAGCAAGTACAGGATTGCACAGTTACCAAGAGCTGTCCACATCTGGTCTGCTGAAAATTGGATGATTGAAAGATTGCAGCAAAGGACTGGAGTTTTTCATAACACTTTGATATCACAGGCTGGTATTTGAAGCCATGTGATGGCAGGACAAACCAAGAGACCAGTAGCTGTAGGACGAGCTTTGAAGAATTGTGAGGATGCTTAGTGCAAATCCCACTGATTTAAAAGGGGTTCACTTCTTAGAAGCAATGGACCAATCTGCCCAAGGCAAATTTTAACCAATTTCTCTGATTTCTAATCATAAATGTATTCAGTCTTTTTTCTTCATATGGGGCCTTTGGTTAAAAGACCTGCATGAGAATTTATGTCCATTTGCATGCACTTTTCTTACATGCAAATTTGTGTATTAATTAATTTCTGTTAAAATGCACAATTGCACTATGCTATGAGTATCAACAAAATGCAGTTCAGCTAAATATACATAAAAATATGAACTGAACAAATTCAAATTGCCCCCTCCCTTTTTAATTCAGCATAGAGACATATAGCTAAATTGAATAATGTACCATATATAAATACGTTATTTCAAATGTGTATAATTAGCAAATTGAATGTTCAGGCAGTGATCTTTGATTGAGGAAGCAGGAATAGCATTAATATTTCAATAGTTCAAATATTTCAAATTCTCCTGTTTGAAGATCTGTTCGTTCCAATGCCATTTTCAAGATAATAACTGATCAAGAAGAGTTATCAAGAATAACTGATCAAGGAAAAAAAAGGTTTTGGAGTTTTCTAACACCAGTTGGCATCTCTTGTTGCTATTAAATGAATAATGTAGAAGAGGAACATATTCCTATTTAACTTGTGGCATATTGTAACCCATGATAGCATGAAAGGGACTTGTAGATTAAGCAGAGGAAAAATTCAGGATTTTATATGAGACTTGACTTTATAATTTCCAGATTAAACTGGTGTGTTTTATTTTATATCTTTAAATATAAGACAACTTTCACTGAAATAATCTGTGCATCATTGGTACACGTGTGTTGCAAATATCTATTTCATTTTATATGTTTAATAAATTCACACATATATCTGTATATAATTCAGTAAGATACAGTCATAAAAGTATGAGCCTAGAACTCACTATGACATTTGTCTCTACCTTTGAAATTCTGTACATCTTAGGTGAAAAACATTTTTGGCCATCTATGTAGTGATGATTCTTAGGAACCACATACATATATTTTCTCTGTGACAGTCTACTCCCAATCCACTCCTTCAGATTTTCCAGCAGTGTATCTGTGGATTTTTTTTTATTTTTTATTTTTAATAGTTTTTATATTTTATATCATTAGAATTGTATGTATGTATAATTGTTTAGTATGACTGCTGGTAGAATGAAAATTTTGACTTTTGCTTCTTCTCTCATTTTATAGATGCCTTCACCATAAGAGCACTAATGTGCCTATTGTCCCTGTCGTTGTATTTTTATTCTATTTGTCTTGTACTAGTTTTTGTTTGACAAATTAAAATAAATAAA
>JAEANM010006497.1:0-18547 GCA_017656035.1 Myanophis thanlyinensis | reverse complement strand
TTGTCAAATTAAAAATTATAAAAATTATAAAATTTAAAACAATTTTTACCATCCCCAAATAATTAATGCTAGGCCAGACTGGCCTGTTTGAACAAATGTGTCTTTAATGCGCACCGGAAGGTCCGCAGGTCTGTGATGGTCCGGATCTCCAGGGGCAATTCGTTCCAAAGAGATATGGTTCTTATTACATAATTTGTGTGATGACATCATGATATGTTTGTCATCAATTTGACACTATTATGGCTTATTACAAATATTGCCGGATGTTCTCAGAATTCCCAGCCCACATGGCTAATAGGTGGTTTAATGAAGCTATAATAATTCTGATTAATTTAAAAATTAAACGGTGACATGGCTGCTTGCTTTTTTTCCCCTTACCATATGCAGGAGGAAAAGAAGAGAAATGAAGGCACTCAAATCTACCAGTAAGTCTTTAGCAAGCTTATTTGCTTAGTACTGAAATATGGCTTAATGTTACATCTGAACTAAGCCTGTATTTAGTGAGTCACAGTTGGGCTGGAATCTTCACAGCATTTATTGCTCTTAAATATTACAGAGAAGACTGTTGGCACACAAAAGATTAAATAATACTGATAATGTGCAATGCATCTATTAAGGCTGCTCAAAAAGAAAAAAAAACAGCTTTGTAAGAGCAATATTTTGTTAATATTCAATGACTTTTCCTTATAGTGTTTTTGATGGAAAACACATGGAAATATTTCATATCTTTTGGCATGCATTTCAAGAGAATGAGAGAGAGAGAAAGCGAGAAAGCAAAGGAAAATATGCAGGAGTTCTGAGTAAAGCAGCTGCTGTAGAAACCATTGCTTAATATGCTGTGCTTTATTGCATATTTATTTCTTTGCATCCATCTGTTTTCACTTGTTGTCTCTTGTTTTATAATTGGATTTTAGGAAATTTGGGGGCAGGGAATAATCTTCTTGTTATTTGTTATTGCAATACGTTGCACAATGTGATCCTCAGACCCAAAACAAATGCAACCATGAATGTTTTTCTGTTCCATTAGGATAAGAAATCAAGGTAGAAAAAGATACATCTAGATGTATCACTGCATTCCCAGAAGATTTTAAGGAGGATTCTTTATATCATACTTAAAATGACCAGTTTCCTACTTTCTTCAGCCAAACACATGATTGTGGTTTGTGGGGGCTTTTCCAGACAATAATTTTACTGTTATTATAGATGCACAGCTGTTCAGCTGCTGCAGAGGAATCCAGTTCCGTCCCCCTCAAATTTTGTGTCTGATGCAGAGAAATCATATTTTCCTGAGACTCACAGGATGATATTTTGTGTCTGGGAAAATGAGATATTTTGCTAGGCTGTTTATGCCTGATTGAAATAGTGCATATCGGCTCCAATGAGAAACATGTGCAGCAGGTTTTTCACCCTAATCCTTGCTATTCTGTAACTATTAAAGCAATATTTTCTTTTCTATGCATTTGTTTTACCTTGGTAAAGCATTCCTATGATCTCACTTATTTTACAAAGAAACATACAGATCGAGTTAGAGTACTAGCAAGCAGTGTGAATCTACATTTAGAAGCTGAATGAGAAACCTAGAAATGCTGCTTTTGCTGAAAATGTTTCTATGAAATGATGTGGGTTTTTTTTCCCTGAAAAGGAAGAAAGTGGTTGGAGCACTGAGGTTTTCCAATAGGCCTGATAACTTCAGAGATCATCTTCCAATTTGCCCTTCATGTATTGCCTCTTATGAGATAAATTAAAAGGCTAGTTTGGACATGGTTCACAAATAGTCATTTCTCTGCCTGCTTAGGCAAATAGCAATACTGCCTAGACTAAGGTGACCATATTTGATTTCCAAAAAAGAGGATGGGGGGCGGAGGTGGCAGGGGCGGCGGGGGGCGGCGGGGGTGGTGGCAGCGGCAGGGGGCGGCGGGGGCGGCATTTTTCTCCCTCCTCAGCCGCTTTTAAAAGACGTGCGGACTTCAACTCCCACAATGTAGTGGATTCGCTGGGCCCAAGGGGAAAGGAGCTGAGGAATTCTGGGAGTTGAAGTCCCATGCATCTGAGAGTGGCCGGAGGTTGAGAAAAGGCTTGCTGCTTTCTAAGGTACGGTCAGACCAGCATGCGCTCCATCGTGGGAGGCGGGGGGGACGGCGGCAGCAAGGGGGGGTGGCGGTTGTGAGGTTGGGGGGTGGGGGGGCACAGCTCCGCAGCGGCTCTTCTCCCGCCGACCCGGAGCCACTTTTCCCCATTTTCCCGGACATGACATCTCCACTTTTTACATCCAGTCCAGGGCATCTGGGTGGGTTTTATAAATTTATAAAACCCACCCGGACGCCCTGGACTGGACATAAAAAGAGGACATGTCCGGGCAAAAGAGGACGGTTGGTCACCCTAGCTTAGACTTACCGTATATACAGCTTCACAGTGCTTTACAGCCTTCTCTAAGTGGTTTACCAAATCAGCATATTACCCCCAATAATCTGGGTCCTCATTTTACTGACTCAGAAAGATGGAAGCTGAATCAACCTTGAGCCGGTAAGAATTGAACTGCTGGCAGTCAGAAAAATTATCCTGCAATACTGCATTCTAACCACAAATACTTAACCACAAACACTTATACTTGCCATATAGGATCTCATTGTGGATAAATGATGCCTTTGCCTTATTTCCTCATTATCTGAACAAATCACTGTTGTATTTTCTGTAAGTTTGATTTGATTATACTAAATATTACAAATAACTAATTTATCCTACCATTTTTGCATAAAGCTCATCTTGGAAGATAATCTAAATTCTGCACCCATTAATATGGACTTTGGCAGGCTTTATCCCCTCACAGAGTTCATCTGGTTCTTTCAACTGACAAAAACAAAATATACAAATATAAAGATTTATTCCTTCTCTCTTCATAGCACAAAGCTTTTCATAATAAAGCAACCTTCTGCAGTGGATCTCAGATGAGTAGGACTACTAGTTTGACCTGAGGTAAGTTGCAAACTTTCCACACAGGATAATGTACCGGAGGCGCTTTTTCAAAAGGCAACTGTTTTATTTCCCTTGAAAATGTTTTGCTTTTCATTCAGAAGATTTGCATTTGCAGAACTGAAGAAACTTCTTGGATGAGAAGCAAAACATTTTCAAGGAAAAAAAAACAAGAAAAGTCCAGCTGCCTTTTCAAAAAGTGCCTTTGGGACACCCATGCCATCTTGGATGATTGAGAATCTCCATAGACATTTATACAATGCAGGATAATGTCTGCAAGAAGCTTTGAGCAAAGAAGCATGGAGTAGGAAATTGTCACACAGAAAGGATATTGGGCTATTCAACTCCAAACAGAACAACAAAATATAATTTTTGGTTTTATTTCTACATATATCTCACACCAGGCTTTTTGCTTTTCATTTCTTGCCTTCTGAACTGAAAATGTTATATTTAGGGTTCTTCCATCCAGTGGGGATCATTATTATTAGTGAGGGATGCACCTGAAAACCAGAGAAGAATAAGGACAGAATTATTATGCCAACTGGGTAAAGTTGTATTGCACATGTAGATGAGATCAGAATTTTTAGGGGGAGGAGCTTAACTGAGGTTTTAAGTGTTTTCTTTGCTTTATTAAATAGATTAAGTTTGAGTCATGGGTTATACTACAGATTTTGTGTTTCCTGATTCAGAATTGTGGAAACAAGAAATTGTTTTTTTGATGTGGCCTGGAATTGCATTGCCTGTATATGCTTTATATCCTAAATTATTTTATTGGCAAGTTTGATGTTGATTAATGTTCTTATGAAATCATCAGAATTATTTTATTTAACAACCTCAGGGTAATTTTTGATAATATATCAGATTGTAATCTTGTTTCCTGTATTAATGGAGAAATCATTAATCAGTAGTAGAGTGTCTAATTTTGTCTGCAAGCTTTAATTTCCCACCAGTTTCCTGCAAATTGACTCCCTCCAGATGTTCCAGAATTCATAGCCAGATTGAAAGTCCCACTGTATCTGGAGAGCAACCAGGCTGGGAAAGCTTGTTTTACAATTACAAGTTGTATTTTAAAAATTAAAAGATACTTATGATATCTCACAGTTAGCTAGCATGTTCAAGAATTAATTAAAAGTTCAAGAACTCTTTTTAAATGAATGCTTAAATCAATTGTGAAATGATCTGCAATTTTAAAACATTCATAGTTATTTTACTGAAATAGTACAGTGTAATTTGATGTTTATTTGGGGTAAGCTGACTCATGATAGTTCTTTGAGATTGATCTAGAAATAATACAAATGAGGGTGAAGGTTCATTCTCTGAGTTTGTGGGTTGGTTTCTGAATGTTTTGTTACTAGGCTGGGTAACAACTCTGGCAGAGTTTAGGCGATGTCAGTGTCATTGTTCTTTTGTTTCTTCAGGTGTGGGTATGTCAAGTGACAGATAGATAGAATTCTTTATTAGCCAAGTATGATTGGACACACAAGGAATTTGTCTTTGGTGTATATGCTCTTAGTGTACATAAAAAGAAAAGATACATTCATCAAGAATCATAAGATACAACACTTAATGATAATCATAGGGTATAAATAAGCAATAAAATCATACTATTTTTTATTTATTTATCACGATTTATATACCACCCCCTTTCCCAGGCGACTCGGGGCGGTGTACAGCCAGATAAAAACACATACATAAACAATCTAAAAACCAATTAAAATTAATTAAATAAGGCTGATCAAGATTAAAATTAAGCAATTAAATTTGACGTTTAAAATCAACAATTAAAATAAGAATTTGAATTTAAAAATTTAAAATTACAAAACAATTTAAAATTTAAACCGCTAAGGGGTTTACTACTAGGAAACAATAAACAATACAAATCATAAGGATACAAGCAACAAAGTTATAGTCATAAGTGGGACAAGATAGGTGATAGGAATGATAAAAATAATAGTAATGTAGACTTAATAAATAGTTTGACAGTGTTGAGGGAATTATTTATTTAGCAGAGTGATGGCATTTGGGAAAAAACTGTTCTTGTGTCTAGTTGTTCTGGTGTGCAGTGCTCTATAGAATCATTTTGAAGGTAGGAGTTGAAACAATTTATGTCCAGAATGTGAGTGGTCTGTAAATATTTTCACATTCCTCTTTGAGTGAGGGTCTTGTGATGGGTCAGGTGTGAGTCATCAGTGAGTCATCAATGAGTCTTGTGATATGCTCCTTATCACATGATGCATCACAAGATTCTCTGGTGACTCAAATCTGACCCATCACAAAATCCATCACAAGAACTTCACTTGACCCACCCATACCTGAAGCCCTTACAAACAGAAAAATACTGACATCCCCTAAGTTCCGCTGAAGATGTTACCTAGCCTGGTAATGAAACTTTCAGAAACCATTATACAAGCTTGGAGAACAACCCTTCACCCTCATCCTACACCCAAGCTACAGATATTTGCTACTATTGCAATAATACAAATGCTAACAGAAATACCAATAATAACAGGACTTTTGACTCTGAGATTCTGAAAGTCACAACCAATCCAAAATCACAGAACTCTGCTACAAAACTTTTCAAAATATTTCAAAACCTCTTCCTTTATTGTTATATATATTTGTTAGATGTATATATCAAGGTAGTTATATTAGAATTTCCTTCATTTGATCCTCATAACAATAATTTTCTGAGATAAATTGAACCGAGAGACTGGGATTGGCCCAAAGTTAACTGGATAGAGGAGAGGCTCAACCTAGGTCTCCCCAGTCCTCATCCAGAACCTTAACTGATAAATCTGTAAAATGGCTTTGTAAACTTTTCTCTAAGATCCTGTACATGTATCAAAAGTGCATGCAAAATTTTCTATGGTGAATGTTTCCCATCACTGCATACCTGGGCCATTTCCATTTGGATATTTTCTGCAACACTTGAGATGAAGAACATCTTTTTTTTCAATTAGAATTTGTTGAACAACATCAGCAAAAATGGATACAAGAGTAAGAAAAATAAAAAATACAATGACAGGGATGATAGGCACATTTGTGCACTTATGTATTCATGCAATTATAAACGCCCCTTCTACTGTCCACTTAGGTATGGTGTAAAGTCCACAGAAGTCAGTTTGCAACTGAAACTATAAGAGTTTGTAGCAGATACAACTGAATCAGGCATTCCAGACTTTGACAATTCTATTACAAAAGTCATATTTCTTACAATCTAGTTTGGAATGATTTACATTAAGTTTAAAGGGTTGTTATACACGTGTTATTGTGATTGAAGCAGAAAAAGTCATTTACAGGTAGAACATTACTGTGTACAATTTTATATGCAATATCTAGGTCTGACTGCAAGTAGTGCAGTTCTAGGTTGGAAGTGATAAATAAACATTAAAAAAAACTTTGAATATTAATGATGGCTCCAGTCCTGAATTACAGTCTTATGGAAGTAACTGCAACATACAACTGAGTTCAGGATCTAGATTTTAGTATGCAAAATAGAAATCTCCAGAGAAAAACAATATGTTAGCTAGAACTTATCATTTTATAATTCACTTTTCTTCTATCATCTTCTGCCATGTTTCTCCTCCCACCATCCATTGACTATGCATGGGTATGGTTCCTCTCAGAATAACATCCCCCTCCAAAAAATCAGTTATCTCGGTTTCTGTGAACATGTGAATTTATGCAGAAAATAGAATTTGACTCTTACTTTCCACTATGTCAGGACCTGAAGACAACAAGCCTTATATATTATACAGGGCAAAGAGGATGATCACTTCTCTTATGGGTTTATTTGTATGCTTTCTGAATGCATTTGATCAGCCACTGGATGGCCAAAAGGCTGGAGTACAATAGAGCCAAAACCAGTAACAATACTAGGGATGGGAGCAAACATATCTTTGCATGAATTGCTGGTTGTATTGTACAATCAGATCTTAATGTAATTTTTTTTTTAAATCAAGGAATGTCTGCAAATCTATGGATTCTACCTACTTTATAAATTAACAGAAAAAGCAATCAATATCTGTAGTGTAAAATGAATGCTGGTAGTTAATTATTGGATTTACAAAGATGCTTCAAGACATGAAGCATTGATTCAAAAAAGGAAGGAAAGAAGAGGGGTGGAGGGAGGAATCTTTAATGCTTCCAGCTGTCTTGATGAAGCTTTTCCAGAATATAAACTAAGCGCATATTAGTACTTCTCCCCTAATGGAATATATATATCTTTTAAAACCTGGCTTGAGGTTTTAAAAGATCAAATGTAAGAGACACACATATTGACATCTTAGTTTATATCTAATTCTATCATGCCGGCAGAGGTGAAATTCAGCAGGGTCTAGCAGATTCACTAAAACTGATAGTAAATTTTCTAAGCAGTTCAGAGAACCGGTTGTTAGAAGAAATCTCCTTTTGTATTTTTCTACTTTACAGGGTTAATCCTGTCAGGAAGGCAGAAAAAAAAAACATTCTGGTGTTGTTTCTAGCCTAACCTTTATTGCCCTGCTTACAGAAACTGCCCACCCAGTCACATGACCCCCCCAGCCATGACCACCAAGCCACAGAACCGGTAGTAAATTTTTTTGAATTCTACCACTGCATGCCGGGTGTAGTCTTTACATAAGCCATAATGACTGAATAATTTTAGACCATGTCTTCAACCACTTAGTTCTTCCTGTTTCTGTGATGCTTGATAGTCAAGAAAAATCTTTTGCCATGTTTTCCTTTTGATTATACTTGTGTCTGTGTCTGGATGGTACTTTTGCTTTGTTTGATTCAATAAGTCTATTGCTACCATTCAGATAACATTTGCTAAAAAGAAGCTTTGTTTTCAAAAGCGTCTCTAATCTCATCTATTATGGAAACACAGAGTGAAAATAAAAGACTTGCAGAATGAAGGGATAATTTCATATGATACTTGAGGTCTTGAAGTTAGAATTGAAGTTCCTGGTGACTACCTAAATAAATCTCTGTAAGTTTGTTGGCAATATTTCAGAAGTGGGTTTTTGCCCATGCTTCCTTCCTCAGGTTATTGAGAGAATAACTGGCTCAAGATCAACTGGCTTTGTCTAAAGTGGGACTAGAACTAATAGTTACCCAATTTCTAGCCTGATGCTTTCACCATTATATGAAATTGGTCCCTAAATATTATGGGGTAATCAAAAAGGAAAGTTACCATGAAAACACTATTAGTTCTGAAAACAGAAAGTACTACATATGTGGACATAAAAATCCAGATAACTAATAAGTGGCAGTTAAGAATTATAAGTTTCCTTTATCCTTTTATACTGCTGTCTAGTGGCTGTCCATGGTGTTACAGTCCAGGTATGATGGCCCTATATCCTGAGGCCTTCAGCTTTAGAAATCAGATAAAAAGAATAAAAACATTAGACATCTCACCTGCAGTGAAGCCCAAATGTGTTTGGCTTCATTTCCTTAGTGAAAGACAACAAATATGGAAAGAAAGTGGAGAAGCTGGACCTCATCCAATGATAGACAGAGAGGAATAAAGGCTCAGTAGGGTGTTTTTGAACAAACTGGACAGATAAATGACTTTATTATTGAAAAACTGCATATCAACTAAAGATAATGTAACCAGCTGGAATAACAACCAAGATTGGTGTGAGTGAATGAGAATGCCAATAAACAATGCAAAGAATTAGTAGCAGACAGCAAAAGCAAGCACAGAGAATATTTAACAGGATGAATAACAATGGAGGTTGGATTTATTTTTTTTCTATTCCTTTCCTTTTAGATCCAATCAACTTACTAATTAATCCATAGGATCTATGTTCTCAGTCAGAGTATCGGATGAGAAGCTAGTGATTAATACATTATCCTGCTAAGTTGGAAGCCTGATTATTTGATTTAGAAATTGCTTTTGTAACACAATACTAACGTGTCGTTATGATCACTTTAAATGTTACTAAAGGGGGCTTAAAATGTAAGACATGGAAGTTTAAGTTGTATGCAGAATGTACAGAAATCAGAGAAATCAGAGAAGGTGTGTGTCTCTTATAGAAATAGTTGAAAGAAATGCATTTCAAGCTCTCCCTGCCCCATAATGCTGGCCACCATGATAATTCTATAAATCAAATCAAGGATTTATTAATGGAAAAGGTAAAAAGTTTCTGAGTTGAAGTTCCAAAATGAACTATATCTTTAAGAAGACACTTCCTCCTTCCTGAACCTTTCCATTAGCTATTCACTTTTTTAAAAAAAAATCTGAATCCTGATAATGCAACAGAAGACTCAGAAAGGTGACAAGGTTGGGGACCTTTCTTCAAAAATGGGAAGTGGAGAGTTTATGTTCCTATTTCAAGCTATTGTATATTGAAGAAAAAATATCTCCAGTTTTATTGGTGCATTCGACTGATTTAGTCTACAATGGAATTTTACAATTTTGAGCTGCCTTTGCCTGATTTAGCTGTCTTGATTTTCTTTAAGTTGGCTAAACTGTCTTGACTGGACTCCACCGGAATGTGACAGGCTGTGCTTTATTTAAAATAAAGATGTTATTCCTTTGACTTTATGTACATGGTCTTGTTGGATTTGCACACTGAAATACAGACTAGTTAGATTAGTGAACCACATTGTAGCATGAGATGTTATGAAAATGTGTAAAACTAGTTCACAAGATATATGACATGCACATCCTGAAACCTGGATTAATAACTGTATTCAAATTAAGGATTAGATGGCTGGGTTGAATCTGTTGTACTCAGGAACTAAGCTATTTTCAGATATTACCAGCAGTGTGAGAATCTGAAGACATGCTTTTGCTGTGTCAAATTCACCTAAGCAACCTGCACTTATCCAGCCAAAGGACACAAAACAGAGAAGGGCTGGCTTTCAGTTTAGGAAGTTAGCTTTGGATGGTTTGCTTAATTCAGTCTGAGGGATGGGGCATAGAGTAAATAGAATGGATTAAGTGATCCATCAAGCCTTAATCCACCACCTGCCTCTTTAGGAAGATTGCTTCCTTTAGGAAGATGGCTTGTTTTATTCTAGTTTATTGTGTTAGGCAAAGACAACCAATAGTAGCTTATTCAGTAAATTACAATTCAATTTAGAGTATTACGTGATCATAGGTTTTATAAGGATAAAATACTAACTTTCTATAAAGCTTGACAGGCCATCCTGCTGTGGTGCAGTAGTGCATTGGTTAGAATGCTGTATTGCAGGCTAACTTTGCCAACTGTCAGCAGTTCAATCCTGATCAACTCAGATTGACTCAGCTTTCCATCCAGTCTATAAAGTGAGGACTCAGATTGTTGAGTGCAATATGCTGACTATGTAAACCATTTAGTGAGGGCCGTAAAACACTGTAAAGCAGTATGTAAGTCTAAGTGCTATTACTATTGTTATCCTTGATTACAGAGAACAAAGAGAATAAAACAGTAGGATTTTTTATGAGTGTAGTAAACTCCCATGCTGATGGGAGTTCCCAGAGTCAAATAAATTACAGGATTAACACAACATAATATTTACTTTCACCTCCACCAGATTACTATAAAACAACTCTTGTCTTAATCCTCCTTGATCTTATCCACTAGGATACCCTATTTGCTCACTCGCTCACCCTGATCTTTATCATAGGTCTGTTTCCACTCCTGTCATTCATTGCATTACCTATGGCTTTGTTGGAAAGGGGGCCACCAATGTGTCTATTACCCTCCTTTCTCCCACAATATGTTTTGCTAATGACGTCAATATCTTCAATTGAGGCAGAATATGGGACTAGGCCAGGGGTGGGCAACTGTGGCCCTTTTATGACCTGTGGATTTCAAATCCCAGAATCCTTGGGCAAGGCAACCTAAATAAAATGGAGGAAACATTTTGAAGTGTACACTTACACCTCAAAATGTTTTCTCCATTTTATTTAGGTTGCCTTGTCCAGGGATTCTGGGATTTGAAGTCCACAAGTCATAAAAGGGTCATAGTTGCCCACATCTGGACTAGGCCTTTCGATCCTGCTCAGAGTTTTGTATTATGTTTTATTTTGTTGCTCCTCATTATATACAGTACTTGCAGATTTCTATACTGGAGATGGATTATACTTTTTTTTTAAATAAATAGGTAAGATAAACAGAGGAACAGAAAAATTGAGAGACTTTTCAGTTTCCCAATTCAGTTTCAGTGAATACTGTGAAGAAGGCAGAGATGATTCTATATTATGCTAGGAAGACTTTTTATCCATTCTTTTCTGCAACCAGAGTAGGACTGATGAGTATCAAGTGTTTATTTATTTTCATTACTCGTGCCAGAATACAAATACAGGTATGTAATGGGAAGGAATGTGAGAGGCATTTTGCTGAAGAAGTCTTTTTTAGTAACATTTGTTTCTTTTGTTGTCTTAGGATCCTGTGTAAAATGCTGTTCCTCATGTTCCCTCCCCAATGAACCTGATTTTCAAAAAAGGAAGTGGAAGATGTCAGTCTTGCTCTTTCATATAAATCTTTCGGCCCTCCAATAAATGTCATTTCTCGGAAGGTAATGTATTGCACTGGCATTTTTAGCTGGTTTCAAGACACTGCTGTGTTCTACCAGGCAAAGCTGAGGTCATGAGGCCCTTCATTGATTCCCTCAGAAGATGCACTTTGTTGCAGAAGAAAGTAAAAAGATAATCACCCAGGAGTTGGGGATCATGATGTATAAATTTAATATATAATAATTATTATGATTAATTTCAGATATAGTCAAAACAACTGGAACCATCACATTAAGAAAATTTTGCAAAACGAGTGGATTCAGTTTTTATGAAACTTCAAAATACAAACAGACAGGCATCTTGTTCATAACATATTTGATATAATAGTTATTGAAAAGACAAAAATCTGGTTCATTGATGTTGTTAGGACTGAGGAAAAACAATTGGAAGATTTACAAAACACTGGTATTTGCAGATCAAAGCTGAATCATATGGAAAAAGAAATCTGTTATTATATTAATTGTGAGCAGCAGAGCCCTTGGAGAAATATCTGAAGGACTTCCCTGATATCTGGAAATACTGAATTTATCTGACCCGAATACTCTAGTTCTACAACCCCCCCCCCCAAAAAAAAACCCACCCCACCACATCCTCCTTGGAATCTACATTCTTAGACACCGCCTTAATAATTCTTAGGTCCTTGGTTAGGACTCGAATTATTACATTACCACCAGTTTTAGACTGTGAATCTAATTGTAGATTATCCACAAATAATAATTACATTGCTTTAATTTGGATTCTACCCATGTGTGTGTCTCTCTGTGTGTGCATGCCTGAAATGGTGATGTAGAGCTTCAACATTTTACAGCATATTTTCTTCAGGGTTTGTTTAGTTCCAGCAACACAAAAGACAAACAACTCTCTTCCATTTATGAGCCAAGAGTGCTTTAAAGAATGGGTTACTGTTCCAAAAGGAGAACATGCCAAACACCAGCTTCTCATATGGTCTCATATCTATTCCAAATGAATAGCTTCCAGGAGGACAGTTTGACTGCTTGGGACATCTCTGCTTTGCTTCTTTGATAGTTTCACTTTTTTCCACTGGTTTACTAAACCCTTGTATGCTACTAAAAAGAATCCTAAGTCATCTTTAGTAGGATGCTAGCATAGAAGTTATCCAGTTGAATTAAAATAATAAGGCTATTATGTAGGACAGGGAGCCCTTCCTCATGGCTGAGTTAAAGTGCTACTCACAAGTTCTTGACAAAGCTACAAGCTAGACTGGAATAATATTTACTAGTCCATTGGCAATCCCTATCCTGACATAGATACAATGCCCAATTGGCAGAGATGAATAGATCTGCCTCCCTTCCCCCATTGCTTTCCCTCCACTCCCATCAAACATAATCAATTGGTAGGGAAACATCTCATATCAGAAGGAAGGGAGGAGGCAAGATTTGGTTAAACCAAGTTTGGCTACCTCTGAAAGCCCACTCTGGTTTGCTACAAACAGACATCCCAATTGTGAGACAATCATAAAGTTACAGCTATTTCCATTCTCTTATATCAAGATTTCTAGGGAGATACAGGTTCAGTCCTGTCAAGTCCGACTCTAGGGAGCGGAGGCGGGGCACATTTCTGTTTCTTAGCTGAGGGAGCCAGTGTTCTGAAGACACTTCCATGGTTATGTGGCCAGCATAGCTATACGCCAAAAGGTGCATGGAGCACTGCTACCTTTCCACTGAACTGGTACTTATTTATCTATTTGCATTTGTATACTTTCAAATGGCTAGATTGGCAGGAGCTGGGGCAAGTAATGGGAACTCACTCCATTGCATGGCACTCAGGTTTTGAACCCAGGCTGTCAGCTGAGAAGCTCAGGGTCTTTAACTGCTGAGATACTCTATATCAATGAAGCCAATTGCTTCAATCTAACAGCACAATTACAGTTGCATATTCCTACTTCTGGCTTTAATGCAGCATTGTCATTATAGAGGCAGGAGAAAGAACAAAAGCACGAGTTACCTATGTAGCAGACACCTTCCTTCCTTCTGAATCTTCATTAAAAGAATAATTTTGAATGTAAATAACAAGAACAGAGGTTAGTTGTTGGGATTAATGAAAATTGTGCTTTCCAAACAATTTGCTCTCAGAGAAAATAAGCACTAGACCATTTGTGTTTGTAAATTAACTCCCCTAATAATTATTCTGAATGGTATGAATTTAAGTATCCTTAATAGAATCCATGAGTAAATTACTGCAAACATTAAAAATGAAAAAGTATGCCATGTTATATTATTTACTATATATTTCAATCAATTTATGTGGCCACCCATCTCACAAGGCACTCAGTAGCTAGCAATTTAAAAAAAAAAATCAATGAAACAGTCCAAGTAATATACCAATAGTGGCAGCTGAGGACAGCAACAATCACAATTCCAGAAGCTATCCCACAGGCCCCCTTAACCTTCTGGCCTTAACAACTGGAAAAACAGCCAGAGCATGGTCATTCTGTTGGAGCTAGTGGGGCAGATAGAAACAATTGGAAACTATCAATCCTGTAAATTATTTGGTCCCATGCCATGAAGGGCTTTATAGGTGACAATCAGCACCTTGAATTGCATCCAGGAGCACGGGGGAAGCCAGAGCAAGTCACAGAGAAAAGGCATAACTTGGATGTAAAGAAGTGTATCTATCCATGTATTAGTATGCAGGAATGATCCTGGGACACAGGAAGAAGACCATACAATGGTCAGACAAGAAAGAGACAGCTGAACCTGCAGAAGGAAAGTTGGTGTGGAAATGTCTTGGAACCTTCTTAGTTACTTTGTAAAGATGATGGGGGAAAGATGTCAGACAGGAAACACACCCATATAAATTAATTCTACTTTATTGTAAAATTTACATCAACAGAATCTTTTAATGTATCCAAGTGATTTTGTACATATTAGTATTATTAAACAATTTTGTGCATGCATTACTGTAGACAATCATTGATCAGACCTTCTAGCAAATTAGATTTAAGATCCCCAAGATTCTATCACATAAACATTCAGATTAAGATTATTTGTCAACCCTAAATGAGATCATGTTATGTTTCAGGTTTAGTTTCTGCTGATACATGTGATCTGCTATGGGTTAAATTTTCAAAGTGTGAACATTTATAATTTCCTCACAAAACTATGATATTTTGGTTTGAGAGGATTTATGTCAAAAAAAATCTGGATGCCATTTTTGCTAAATAAGATTTCATACAGCCCTAAGTAAATAATTACAGCTTCCAATATCTTTTTATTGTTCAATATAATAGATGTTTAAAGTGCATCTCAAAAACAGAAGGCAAAAAAGAAAAAAAAACTAGAAAAGAGTTTTGCAAGGTACATAAAACTGAGTTTAAAAGATTAAGATAGCATTAGATTAGTGCTGAGTATGAAAGTGAAGTCAATATTCATTAATTAACCCAAACAGCCCTTATAATAATAAAGTTATAGTAACTTGTAAGTAAAAAGAGTTTCTATTTCTTCCAAAAAAAGTTCTATTTTTATTTTTTAATAAATCAGGAAAGAGCTGATATATTAAAGCCTTATGTTAAAAGAACCCCTAACTTTGGTTATGGTATAAGTCCATATGCAAAATTATAATTAGCAACAACCTTTCTTTAAGTTGAACTTCATTCTGTATTAAATATATATATATTTAAATATGCAGTTATTTTTGACACTATACATCTTTCCACAGTTTATGCCATTCTTTTAAAGATATTTGAAAGTATTTTATATGATTGTGTATAAATCCAGAGTTGGGAACCTGGCAGCATACAAATAATCATCATACTTTTTACCCTCATCATCCTGGCTTATATGTTTTCATATATTTAAAGTGCTATGGTTAAAGAATATATACATTAACCATGCATTTTTAAATTTTTATTTTTATTTTATTTTAAATCAAGGTTTTTCGGGATGGTTTAAATTATTTTGCTTCTACTTGCAACACTTTCTCCGCATACCCATTTCATATTTTTTAAAGTTAAGATTTCTAACAATAAAAATGAGCATTTAAACAACCAAATAGCTCTTTTCTTTCTGAATTCCAATATGACAGAGATAACCTATGATAAATAATGATTTATACTGAGATGATGTGATTTACATGTGGGGGTTCTTTTTTCTGATGGTTATTCACCAGAATGTTATGGAAATATTTCAGAATCAGGATGAGACGTATGAAACAGTTTGTAAAACAATCAATGTCTATTAATTTGATTCTGTTACCTGGAAGTCTTTTTTTGTGGGCATATTTTCTGCTTGCTGAAAGAGAAGACCAAATGTTTACTCTTCAATGATGAATAAATACAGGACCCCCAAATGTCTAATGGAACTGAAGCATTGTTTATCCTTTTGACTGACTCTATGGTGAGAGCCTAATCTGGAATGAGCAGTGCTGGATTTTTAAAAATAACAGCCATGAGACTGAAACCATACTCGAGGTGGAAAAGGGTAACGGTTCCCTGGGGTCAAGGAAAGTTATTGTGAAAACTAAGTTATGCCTTCAAGGGTGGAGCTTGTCCTCAAGGGTAATCCTAGACAAAAGTCCTCTCATGCTTCTTGACATGTATATGAAACTGTGGTTTAGCCTGTTTAGACAAACTAGGAGTTGGTTATTTCCATTCTTTGTTGTTTATATTCTGCATTTTTTCTCTTTTGGAAACAGGGCAACAATTTTCCTATTCTTGAAACAGAGATTTGTAGGGAGTGCATATGATTATATGCTTCCTGATATTTGTATTTAAGAATTCCAAACAGGCCAGTTTTAATCAAAGGTTTTACTAACGCTGGTAAGAAAAGTTAGCTGGGCTGTTTTCTATTCTTTATTGCTTGCCCCTCTCTTTCTTTGTGCTTGCCCTTTGATTGACATCCTCTGGGAAGTTTAAATTGATTCACTAGTGCAAATATGTTTGTGAAGTGTAAATAAGATACCAATTGAATAGCTCATGCTCCAGTGATACATATAACTTTGAGCGCTAGTTGTCCTTATCTGAGTAATTTTTATAAAACATTTATTTTCCTCTCCCTGTCTTTCCATTCCCCTTGCTCTGTGTTCTAGATTGTTCTTCATTGTTAAAAACTAAGAGCAAATCTTAAAAACCAATAGCAAGGTCTTTCAACACAAATGGAAACGTAAGTATGGTAGGTGAATGGTAGATATTGCATAAGCTATACTGTAAATCAAGATGACTAAATTGTATTGTTTAATCATTGAAAAATGCTCAACACTTTAACAGTGAAAGCAACAAATGAACTAACACAAAAATATTATTTACAGTAATAGATTTTGGGATAAAAAGCTGAATTAATCTTTTGTCTTTTTTTTTTTTTTTAGCAAAGCAAAGAAATTTCTCATTTTTATCCTAAGGAGACCAATTAGGTTTAAGTTCTGGTAGAATATCCTAATTGTTCTTGGACTGCCTTATATCTATGTAATAATGTCAACTGATAGCACTTGTATATGTGACTATGACAACACTATTAGATTAATACCATAACCCTGTTATTTCTTACCTTAATTGGCACTAAACAATTGAACCGATGTTGTTCTATCTCAGTCACAGTGAGGCTCAAATCACAAAATGGAAGTTGTGATGCTATAGTCCTGTCAGGTTTTGGCTTCTGAGCATTTCCATTTCTCGACAGGAGCTAGTTGGAATAATGCCCTCATGTATTCACACCACATTTTGGGACTGCTTCGCAGTTAACAATCAATATTTTCTTTGACATTTCTACATACACACAGCAATAGAAAAAAGACCACCACTCTATGCACATAACATGATGTAAGGACAGTTGAACATGGCTATTGTTTGAGACCAATTTTTTATTGTCACTGTTACTAAGATCATACTGAATATGAATGTTTTAAATTGTTATCATGTAAGCCACTGAAAATCAGACTGGTTGTGGAAGGATATAGTTGCCATACATAAATAGCCATTAAAATAAATAAGTATGTTCTCTCATTGATTAGATGTAGGAGATGACATCTGAGCCTGTAGGTGAAACATGTCATATGTCTTGAGTCCCCTCATGCCCATAAGAGATCTAAGTCCATCCCACTTTGAATTCCATTGACTCTTATCTACTCCAAATTTGTTTTGTCTATTAGTCAAAAGGCTTTCCCCCATTGCTGAGTTGAAGACCAATTCTTGAGTCAACAAAACACTATGGAAATGTGTTAAATTTTGAAATTTGTTGAACTCTGTCCTGTTTACTCTATTCCCTAGTTCCCTACCTATTTTCCCACTGCCAGTCATCTAATTTTCCTCCAAGGTAATGGATTTTACCCTTCATGGTAGACTAAATAAATAATAAAAAAACCAGACTACAGGCTTATTTTATTTTATTTGTTTGTCAAACATGTACAAGATAGCAGGTATAGATATAAACATAAACAATGGAAGTAAGTACAGATAAATGGTGGCAGTAAGACAGCGACGGTAGGCACACTGGTGTACTTATGCATGCCCCCTTTAAGGACCTCTTAGGAATGGGGTCCACAGTAGACAGTTTGAGGTTGAAGCTGTGAGGGTTTGGGGCTGTAATAACGGAGTCAAGTAGAGCATTCCAGGTGTTAACCACTTGGTTGCTGAAGTCATTTTTTATGCAATCAAATTTGGAGCAGTTTACCTTGAGTTTGTCTCGATTGTTTGCCCATGTATTATTGTGGTTGAAACTGAAGTAGTCATTGACAGGTAAAGACATTGTAGCAGACAATTTTGTGTACTATGCTTAGAATGGACTGCAGGTGGTGCAGTTCCAGATTGTCCAAGCCTAAAATTTCAAGTCTGGTGGCATAAGGAATTCTATTATGAGTGGAGTACTCTTTTTCGTGAAATACTCTGGACCTGCTCAATCATGTTAAATGTCTGATATACAGTAGGTGGATCAGCTGTATTCAAGAATTTGGCAAATCAAAGGTTTTGATTGTCCTAGTTATAGAATAGTTTCTAGAATAGTTACATTACAATAGAAGGGTATGATAACAGACTTTTAAAAGTCTGTCCAAATTTCTACTCTTATTTATTATTTGAATTTCTCAACCGCCACTCTCCCGAGGGACTCGGGGCGGTGTACAATCATCTAAAAAATAGAC